>JAUMGZ010095445.1:9410-30528 GCA_032359645.1 Pododesmus macrochisma
TCCTTCAACATAGAGTATGTCCTCATAGAGGTTATGTTATGGTTGTACATTGTAATGTTAAACTATAGTAACTCCTTACATAGAGTATGTCCTCATAGAGGTTATGTTATGGTTGTACATTGTAATGTTAACTATAGTTACTCCTTCAACATAGAGTATGTCATCATAGAGGTTATGTTATGGTTGAACATTGTAATGTTAAACTATAGTAACTCCTTCAACATAGATTATGTCCTCATAGAGGTTATGTTATGGTTGTATTTGAATGTGGCTGTGTGAATCATATACTAAACATATTACAATGAAACATGGCACACATTAGACACAGATATGACAATACTTTTACTGTAGAACTTTACACCAATTCAACCATATTTTTCGGAATAAAAGTTTATTACACTTTATCTTAAAACATGACAGAGGAGGTTATAACACTGACCTGAACACAAATGCACTGGCTCTAAGCTAATCTTACTTTCTTCTATACAGGTATTTACAAATAACCAGACAGAGGTGATAACACTCCTAGACACAATGAACTGTCTCAGAGCTAACCATGCTTTGTTCTATATTTATAAGCAGCAGCCAAGAGGTAAAATCACTACTGAACATAATTTTCTGATTCAGAGTCAACCAATTTGCATACACTGATACGATAAAAATCTAAATATAAATATATAAACATATAAATATATATATATACATACATATCAACCTCAATTTTGTAGTTTTTTATATAATCCTTTTTTTTAGTGTTGATTTTTTGATGAGGTGAATGTTGATCATGACAGACTTTTGTTTCTATTCTGGAAGCTAATGCAAGTTTTCTCTCTTTTCATGTTTATACAAATTAAGTCTCTTTCCAGAATCATCAAGATTCCAGAAATTGCAAACAATCAGTGGCAGCATTATGCATCATCACAAATTACACAAAAGATAACATAGAAATCTTCTCAACAAGTCGCTCACATTGTTCACAGCAACTTTATCAATAAAACAAAGCAAACAATTCCACAGAGATGCCGTAGAAGTTGTTTGAGGAGCTGCTCGTGCATATAAATGATAGCTTTTCAATAACAGGGTAATTAACAATAATCGTAATTTAAAGTTAACAAGTGGTTGCACGATTGATTAAAACAATCGCCAGGGAATTAAAGGTAGGAAAAGGATTTTTTTTTTTGACAGCAATTTAGCTCCTGCTGAAATTTTTCCATCATGTTAATTTTTTTCTCCACCATGAATTTACACTTAAAGTTTTAAGCTTTTTTGCATTTATGATCTAAAATGGAAAAGGAATGATGAAAATGTTCACTACAATTAAGAATAAAGGTTGTCCTTGAGTGACGAACTGAACTTTAATTGTCCTGTATACTGTAACTGAGTTAACATTATTATGATGATCTCTGGGAATATTTTTACAAATCTTGGAAGCTTTCATGAGCATTTAATTTTCCAAGGCTTGGATATTAAGAGCTTTTATGGTACAAAGAGTTTTTTTTATATTTTTAAGATATTGAAGACCTTCAAAACAATTTCCTGCATTTCCACCTTATAAACATTTTCATTCATTTCGTCCTTCTCAACATTTTCAATCATTTCGATCTTCTAAAGATTTTACTTCATTTCGACCTTCTAAACATTTTCATTCATTTTGACCTTCCTAACGTTTTCATTCATTTTGACCTGCTAAACATTTTTATTCATTTTCACCTGCTAAACATGTCATTCATTTTGACCTTCTAAACATTTTCATTCATGTTGACCTGCTAAACTTTTTCATTCATTTTGACCTGCTAAGCATTTTCATTCATTTTGACCTTCTCAACATTATCATTCTTGTTGACCTAATTCTAAACATTTTCATTCATTTTGACCTTCTATACATTTTCATTCATTTCGACCTTCTTAACATTTTTATTAATTTCTTCTTGGATGACATTTAAAACCTTGTTTTACTTTGAAAATAGCATCATTTTTTCATCTCAAACTTGAAACTTTAATCCTTTAATCCGTAAACTTAACTAAGTGCAAGAGTGATACAACCTATATGTATAGTGTTGTGTATAAATTTGAAGCATTAATTAAACAAATGTCAAAGATTCTTGAAAATGTAGAAAAACTTCAGAAGTTTGTACTTTAAATCTTGGTCATCTTTATGATTACAAATTGCAAGCAGTCACACACTCATGACTGCCCTATATTTTATCTTTTATAAGACATTAAAACAAAAGTATTATGACTTCATAAAAGCCACTTCCTTCAAAGTTCATTTGTATCAAGCTGCATTTTTTTTTTTTATAATATTACATCCTCTCTTCCTTCATAGAAAAAGGACTTGTCTGCACATTATTTCAATTAGAATCTTATCTCTCAAGAAATTGCATCATTTTCTCTTCAAAGCAAATTCAAAACAATTAAGAATTTATCAGTATAAATTACTGCCATTATATTCCTGAAGCAATATGCCTTATCTTTTTCATAGAGCCACAGTCAGTATAATGAAAACTCATTTAAAACCCATCTTAATAGTAACCTTTGATTCTATAGCCACTCGTGAACATTCATAATACCTTCTTAACCAACAATCTGTTTCAAAAGCTATGAAAGATATGAAATGATGGTTCAGATTTCAGAAATATCATGCAATAATGGTTGATCAAGCAAGAGAAGATAAAGCTTGCCACTTTTAAATTGTGCTTCGAGAGTTAGGGCTATTTCTTCTGGAAATTTAACGACATAATACTGGATTTACTGTTGTTGCTGTTTGTCATTGATTTAAAGTCACTGGAAAATTCAGAAATTTACCTAGCCCCTAATCTTTGATTCTAAGATAACAAATTAAGAAAAAGTTCAGACAAAATTGCAAATCAGGGGAAAGTGCAGACAGGGGTTGTAAGTAAGGGGAGAGCCTAGGCAAAATTTTTAAGTTTTTTCTAGTATTCTTTGATTTTGATGTCAATCTTCTTTACTTTTAATGTTGGTAGGCCTTGACAGCAACATCTTGGTGGGTGACACATTTATAGCAGGAAACACTCACTTATACTTTGTGTTTTTGTTGCTTTTTTCTGTGTGCGTCACCCATTTCCTTTTTCTTTGCCCATCGGCTTATGTCTTTAGAATATCTTCCTGGATTTTGTATAAAGTACTTTCCTAGTTTGTTATTGTTTTCCCCAGTCGTCAGTCTTTCTGATCCAGATGTCATTCTTCTTTACTTTATGCTTTACACAACATATTCAGATTAACAGACTCCAGTTTCTATCTCTTAACTTGGAACATTTACCTGTGGATGTTTATATATCATACTCTTGTTTTAAACTATTCTTGCCATTGACCAGAACATAAATAAACCATATAAGTTCAGCAGTCAGACATAACATGTAGACAGAGATGGTTTCTCTGTACTCTTGCCAAAGTCTGAATCATTTTGTTGATGATTAACTAAAACATGGCTGACTTTCAGATGAATGACCTTGAGAAGATTACTGACATTACTCAGGTCCAAAACATTAAATAAATTGTTAATTATTATATATAAAGGTTGGACCAAATTAAACTTTTCTCAAAAAAATATATTGCGGTTTTCTTTCCTTATCATTTCTAATTTTGCAAGTTTTTCTTCAAGTTGTAGAAAATATGTGATTTTTGGTCATCAGTTCTTCTAATTCAGATGTTATAGTTTGAAAGAAAACATTAATTACTTGAATAAATTATTAAAAGGATGTGTTATGCGTGATGTAAACTCTTTCAAATAGTCATGTAAACTCAGACATTTATAAATAAATTTAAAAGTTCACATACAGTTTTTTGCCAGGAAAATGTTGGCATGTTTTCACAAAAAAAACAACAGAACATAGAATCCTAAACAACATAATTAATCTAAATTACTTTCAATTTAATAAGGCAATAAGATATTTAGTGTTTTTTAATTTCAAACCGTATATTCACTCTGATAACATGTATACTTGTTTCTGTAATTAAGGATGCGTGCTACTCACATTTCTGTATTTACCTAGTTTTTTTGTAACTCCTCTGGCATTTTCCATAATAATACATTAGAAATATTTTGCCCGTTGACCCCCCATATTTTTGATAATTTTCTTAAAATATACACCTTATATACCAATCAACCAAAATATTAGAAAATCTGTAAGACTCTTTCCCAAGAAAACGAGATCATTGGCCTATCCTAATTTTTGAATAAATAAAAAGCATGTATGGCAATTGACTTATATAATGAAAATCAGCCAATCTGTAAGACTTTCATTCCCAGTAATGGTCATCCTAAACGGTTAAGTTTCTTTCAAATGCAATGCTGCTTATGCACTTTCTAGATTTTAGGACAAAAATTTCAAATCTATGTAGACAGCACTATAAAGTGGTAATCAGTGCACAATCTTAGTGACCGTCTTCTAATGACCACTATTGTAAGCTGAAGTTGTTAAACTACCCATTTCTTGCTTACACTGCCAGTGCTGAAGTTGTTAAACTACCCATTTCTTGCTTACACTGCCAGTGCTGAAGACGTTAAACTACCCGTTTCTTGCCTACACTGCCAGTGCTGAAGACGTTAAACTACCCATTTCTTGCTTACACTGCCAGTGCTGAAGACGTTAAACTACCCATTTCTTGCTTACACTGCCAGTGCTGAAGATGTTAAACTACCCATTTTTTGATTACACTGCCAGTGCTGAAGACGTACGTTAAACTACCCATTTCTTGCTTACACTGTCAGTGCTGAAGACGTTAAGCTACCCATTTCTTGCTTACACTGTCAGTGACGCAGACACCTTTTTTATACGTTCTAAACATTCTTAATGAAGGAATGTTATCAGGCCCTTTATTAAAGGCTCTGCTTTATAGGTGTACAAAATTGGTGTACAAATGTAAATACATTATAAAGTGTTAAGTCTTATTTACATGAATTTTTCTATACATTTCTCTATTTTTAGATGACCAGAAAGTGTTTAAAAACAAAAATGGAAATTCTGGAATGTCAAAGTCACAAAAACTCTTCTATTTTGAGAGGTTGAAAATGTTACATCCATTCTTAAACATGACATTGATCAAGCAATATTGAAACTTGAATTTCAGGATTTACATATAAGGCAGCAATAACTTGTCTTTTAAAATGTTTAAATAACACAGTACAGTTGACAGTCAATATTCCCAATGCTAAGCCTAAAATATGTATACAAAATACTTCAAGGGCAATAAACGTGTTATTCTAACATCTTTTCTAGGCATAACTTACAATTAAAACAGGAAAATTCTAAACTGGAATATACGTCTGTGCATAGAAGTAGCAACATACCTACTTAAAATTCTATATTAAGCAATAAATAATCTCTCTGAAGCATTTGAAATTCAACATTATATTATATTATATTTACCTTAAAAATTTGATGCATAAAGTAACACTAAGCAGGTATATCAAACAAAAAATCATACAAAGTTAGAATCAGAATTCTATTTGAAACAAGAGGCTTATTTGGTGCTTTAATTTAATGGACATCTTGACAAAAATGAAAAACTGGTTAATCACTTTCTGACACCAACCAAGGAATGACTAGGACATTTGAGATCTATGTTGCTCATAATTTAACTAACTAGAAGGGAGTATTGTTTGAAGCCATGTTCCTCCAAGAAAGCATTTAGTCTAATATTGAAAGTGCCAAGTCTGTAGGACCATTCAGGTAGCAATGTGGTCTAAAGATCTTCAAAATGCCCTACAGAGCAACCATTTTGTGCTCTTCAACAGAGACTAGAAATCATAATGAGTTTATGGACAGACAAGAGACAAAGGATCACAGACTGATGACATGCAAGGACCAAACATTATCAGAATAGCTCACCAAAGCAGACATCACGGTGAGTTTAACATACGGTAAATACCCATCTTCATTGCTGCCTCTGTTGTATCATAGCATTAAGATCTGGGCAAATTCAAAACATGAAAACAAGTAGAACACTGCAAGAGATTCAGTCAATCCATTTGCATTCATTGTGCACATTAAATGACTATGAAAGGTAATGCACTTGAAATTCAAACATCCCTGAAGACTATAAATGCTGCAGACAAAGATTCAAATTCTTGAAATCTAAATATATGGTAAATTTAAGCTCATAAAATATACAAGAACAATTTAACTGCTTTATCTTGCATCTACATTTAATTACACCAGAAAATTGGAACAAAATTTTTAAAAAATCTATGACAAGTATGCAATAACAACCTATTGTAGTAAATGAACAGAAACAGCATACAAATACCAAGCACGCAATAAAATTTACATTAATGTAACAAAAAGTAAGTGAGCTTTAAATTCTAACATTGGACAATAAAATGAAATAAAATTGCCAATATAGATTAGATGTACAACCTCTGGAGAACAATATATTTACATTCCCTGTAGTAGATAAAATAGATTACCATACACGAACAGTGACTCTCTCTTTTAATATGGCTGGATAAGACACCGATATCAACAACAATATGCAGATTGCTATGTGATTAACTAGATAAAATACTTGTCTGGTATATGTTCCAGCATGTCCTGCCTATCAGAGTGGCTTTACCCTTCACTGATAAGAACTCAATGTTTGCTGGCATGCATTTATTACAGATAGGGATCAATTATATATAAATTGGCTTTGTTAGGTTTTTGTTTTAATGATGTGAAACATTGTATGCTTAGATATCATTTTAATATGTATATTAAAGCATAAAATAATTTCTGAAAAAATTAGACATTACTGTTATTGTTATTCTTTTCCCCAAAAAAGACATTACAACATTGCTAAAATAGCAGTGCTCCTTTTGTTTTTATACAGATTTGATATTCTAAATGTTTTTGAAAGTACACAATTTCAAAAAAAAATTCACTAAATGTATATCAATGAAAAATCGGTATTTCAAAACTTGATTAAAGAGTAAATATCTCTGATAAAACAATAGCCTGTTAACACATATAATAGCGCTGAACATTCCATTAAATTTTATTTTTAAGCCTTTGATCTAACAATCAATCATCATCCGACATAAGAAGTAAAGTGTGTTTAAATCTTGTATACCATCTACAATTAAGAGGGTACAAAACACCAACGTCAAGGCATTATCAGGTTCATTTAGTCTCCCAACTTTATGGAACAAACCTTTGCTAAGGATAAACAAATGCTTCACTGCAAATTACTAATCTTGCCAAAAACCTCATGCAACATCAAGTATAGGTAAGAGATGATGAATTAGTATCACTCAGTCTGGTTCTGGAGAAAGCTCCTCATGTCTGAGTGGAAAAAAATCAAAAGCATCAATGAAAACAACACAAATCTTGTTTGCCAGCAGTAGTACCTTTTAATTTATTTGTGAAGCCATAAGCTACACTTTTTTTACTATTCCTACATACAATAAATCTTTGTCATTTCAAAAGCATCAATGAAAACAACACAAATCTTGTTTGCCAGCAGTAGAACCTTTTAATTTATTTGTGAAGCCATAAGCTACACTTTTTTTTACTATTCCTATATACAATAAATCTTTGTCATTTCAAAAACTACTTGATGATGAACAGAGGAAAGGAAAAAACAGAAGTTGTCATAAGAACAGGTATTATATAGGAACATTACACGCTTAAAGATGACAAGTTTGAAACTATTTTAGGGTACATATTTGTTGATCTTGCAAAGTATGAATGATATACACTTGTTTGTCTTACATATGCTTTATATACACTTTCAACTTCATGCTATGTTATAAATCTTTCACATTGTTGTGGCAGGCACTTTGTGTTTTTGTCATTTCTTCACATTTTGTTAAGTTTTGTGGGTTTTGTTGTTGTCAAAAGTCACATTCAGATGTCATTTCTGTTTTATTTTTACATGTTTAACAGTAGTGCCAGTAGGGCTCATACTATAAACAATATATATATATTACAATCACGAATAGAGGAAACAAATGGGTACACGATTCAACACCTTATAATCTAGGTTCCATTTCAGACCAACTCTTAATTCTACCTACATTGCTCAAAGTGTCCTCACATTTACTCTCTAACAAGTATACAGGTAAAGTTCCCGAAGTTTAAAAACTCATAAAATAGGACTCATAACTAAACTGTTGTGCAACATATTGTTAGATGTATGCACAAAAATGTCTACTATACATGAAAAAAATTGAAGCTAAATTTGATTGTATGAAACATGCAGTTGTTGTTATTGATAATTGGGGTTTAGCATCCCTTTAACTCATGTATAGGCCATGTCGAGACAGTGTCTGCTTGTGACAGTGCACACTTATGGCGACTTTATAGTGCAGTCTCACTGAAATATCAGGCCACAGACACATTGACATGATACTTCACTCTGCCACATTATCCTCACTACAAGCCAACCAGTCCTCTTCCTACCCAGTAATGATAAGCACTTAGCAGGGAGCAAGAAGATTGCCTAATCTTAACGTCTTATGTTTTGATGCAACTCAGGGATTCGATCCAAGGACCTGGAATTCTAGCACCAGTCTATTAAAATGAAGCGAATGCCCTAACTACTGGGCCAGTGCTTATGCAATTAAATTTTGCAGCTAAGAGATTCTATTGTCATAATGCACAGCACACATGACCTCTTAAGTAGACATATTTTTTGTCAGAGATACCAAACATTATCATATCCACTCAACAATTAGGACAATTCAGAACACAGAGACCTTCCCTACTACAAATGTACCTCCCAACAGAATGATTTCTTAAAGGGATGTTTCTACATATTTCTTCATCCTGTGGATCAAATGCTATTATACCAGGCAGTTCAATATTGATTCTGGTTCAGATGTAAAAGATTCCAGGTCTCTGAAGTTTATAGCAATACACAAGTAAAATAGTAAAAACAATAAGACAATAATGGTCAGTAAACAGGATACATTTTCTTCAAACGTCCACATATTTCTTTACATGTAATTGTTTAATTTTCCCATAACTGACTGGAACACAACTTAAAGGAAGTCACACAACTGACAATTACTTTTCTACATGACCCCCCTGACAGGGTAGACACTGTAGACATATCTTATTTCAGTGTAAAACGTCTAGCAAAAGCCGAAAACAAGCAGATAGAAACCACAAAATCCAGTGGGAAAGGAAGGAAGGTGACAAAACAATCAACCACGGTAGTTTTTCTTGACAGGTGCGAAAACACAGGCAAACCTACATTGACATGTCTCCATTATAGCCGGGAAATGTATCCCCAGCAATCTCCTATTAAGGCCAGTTTCAGTTTCCTTACAACTTAATTAGATTAAAAGTGAGAAGAAATGATTTGTTACAAGACGATTTGTCTGGTGTTTGGCTGTTAAACAATTTTCTTGGTGCTGTATTACTGACAAGTTCTAAGCTTCAAATCAAGTCTGTCTTGTTAAATATCTATGGCATTCAGTAAATGATACATCAGTTCCTGAATAGGAACAAGAATAAATCAGACATGTTTTTGTGTGCACTGACTAAGTCAGAATGAACTCCTTTGAAATGACAATTAAATTACATGGTGAAAAGAGGGCCTGATATATAACACAGGTTAGACATACATTACCACATTATTTAATAGGAATTGTTAAAATCTCCCTAAAATGTTAAATTAAGCAATATTTTATACATGTTATTATAATTCATCGACTCATCTTCAAGACCTTAAGGTACAATTATGATCAATCAGTAAATAATTGAACTCTTTGAAATGGCAGTACAACTGGTCAAAAACGATATTGCCTTTTATAGAAGTCAATTATTTAAATACATAGTACTGTATCTTATACAATAAAAGAAATCCTGTATAAAACTTGAACATCTCTCCATTGAATTATACATCATCAAAGATTTCTAATTCCTTTCATGTGAACCATAGTTTTGTAGAAAACCATGATGGTCAGGTACTTGTAAACTAGACACAGATAAACTGTATTTATAGCCCTATAAATCTTATATAAGTTAAACTGAATGGTCTCTGTATGTAATTACTAGTATCTGAAGGTTTGTAGTGGTCTTTGATACAGGGATAGTGTGAGAAAATGTTCATTTGGTTAATACATGTAGTTTCACATCCAACTGTCTCTTTTACAGAAAAAAACTAATCTAAAGAAAGTGTTTCATTATTGAGTTGTTTGGTTCAATTGTATCTCTGTAATAGAAACATCAGACAACAACAGGACAGTGTCTGCTTTATACAGTGTGAACTACAGTCAACATTTCAGTGCTACCTTGCTGGTATATCATAACACAGATGCCCTGTTGAGTCACTTTATCCCAATGGAAAAGATCAGTTAAATCATCTGTGAAAGCACTAAACCTAGCCGCCAAAACAATCCCCGCTCCACACTATGCCAACAGGTCTATAGTGCACAAATGTCGAGTATCTTTTCAATTTGTATTTTTTAAACAGAAGATTTGGACACTTTGCATCTGATGCTAAATAATGTTGTTAAACTACGTATATACCCTATCAATATCAAGAAATGTTTCCATGAATTTTAATTCTTTTATATGGTGATTATAGATTTACATATGCAAATAATATGTAATCATTGCTTTAATACATTAAAAGTTGAAATGTAAATTTAAAATTTGCCATCCATTAATTTTTATGGCAATGCAGCTTGAAATTCAATCATACAACAATTTAATACTGCCATAAATTCTTAAAACTAGGGGGCCATAAACAACAGTTCCCTAATTACTGACGCAGAATAATTAAAACTATATCCATCACTGACTAGAATGTTAAATGGTGAAATTACAGTTATGTAATTGTAATTCAAATGGCAAATCAATATCGGTTCTTATCAAAGTAACATTGACGTCACTACAGTGAAACTTAATCAGTACTCCAACTCGAAAAATTAACACAGTCTATAGAATGTTTGCATAATACATATGGATGGATGTCTTTGCACCACAGTTTCAAGGGCAAAACATCCTCAGAAATTAACCGAAATATACCATGAATATGTTTATGTAGAACTGCACTTAAGGACTGCTATATGTACTTGGACATAAGCGTTCGTGTAAGTCAAACAAAGCATTTGATTCAATTTTTACATCTATTGAACGTCTGCTCAAAATTACATCAGTGATTCTTCATATAATCAGCGCTACTTTCAAGCAAACGCTGGTAGACGACAAAAACACCAGCCACATATGTAAGAGACCTCATAAGTCATCATTGTCATCTTAGAGGTAGACCTAGTCCAGCGGTTGTACAAAGTAAATATTGATATTGTTACGCAAATCAGTCAGCATACTTAACTGGTAATTTTATAAAGTACAAGAATAAAGATGAAAAACAACAATATATTAATTGCTAAAACACTCCCTTATTTTATTTTTGTAGGCAATTGATCTTCTATTCTAAGCATCTTCCTACCGGTATATATATACCTTACTTGAATGCTATCAAGAATGGTAAACTCCTAACTTGAATTGAAAAGCATTGATGGCATCACTTAAGTTTGTAAATTTATTTTTAGTACATAGAGACCCAAACCTAATTCAAGTAGACAGCATTTTTTACTATTCTTAACATTTATTGTGCCCTTGAAACGTGTTTCATTAAAATCAATTGACAAAGACAAAAGAATTCACCCATCTAAGGTATTCATTTGTGTTACATCGTTACAGTAACATTAACAGTCATTTTGTGTGTCCTTAAAAAATGCATTAAAGATTAAGATTAACATCAATGTGAACATTAACTTTCCCACTGTGGGTAATGACGGGGAATTCTATAGATAAATAGCTCCCCACTGATCACAATTCTCATTGAGAATAAATGAAAAGAAGTGGTTTTTGGGGGAAATCTGACAGAGAAGTACTAGATAACAAACCAAGTGATTAATAACCACAGAATGACTTTATTCTTGCATGTATTTGAAGATCCAGATAGCTCAGTTGGGTTCTTTTTCTATGAATGTGGTCCTCATTTCACTGTGAATAACTATGCTGGAAGCAAATGCATTAGACTTAAATCTAACAGGTTTTATATTGTGTTTGATTACTTGATACAGTTGGTGTATTATAGATATAATTTAACATATACAATATTGTAAGTGATGTAAATGGAAAATGTGTCCTTTGAGAGATTATCAGTTAAGTATCTGACACATGTATTTCCCCCTCTCTCTCTCTCTCTTTCTCTCTCTCTAAAAAGACCTGCATATGGCATATCTGTCTTTGCTCAAACAAAAACCAACCAAATATGCAGTATTTCCCTGAGTCACTGGTACAATCAAAAGCAAATTATACCCCTCTTCTCAGTTCTCAAACACAATGATCAAACACCTTTATACAACTTTTGAAGATTTATTCAAGTTTTTAACACTTAGTAAATAGATCCTTGATATTTTATTGGAAGAAGCACACTAAATATTGTGCAGCTATAAATTTGAGAAACGTTCAAAGTTTGAAATATCTCAACTTTCTTGTTAAGTTTAAATAGATCAAGATAACAAGGGCATTTTATGGTATTTTAACTCCATATATACTTCTATAACCTTAGTACGTAAATCAAATAAAACAAGATTCAAATTATTCATCCTATGAATCAATTACACTTAAATAGTTCTCATGTTCAACATTTTAAAGAAGTTTATTAATACACCCATATTTAAGTATATCACAATTAACACTCTAAACTTCTTTCATTATATGATTTGCATTTACTGTTGAAACACATTCTCTAAATGTAACAAGTGGCCCCTTGGGCCTTAACATCTATCGGGTTGAAACAGGCCTAGAATTTGTTTAATCAAAAATCGGGGTTTAACAAATGTCTTACCGCTAGTCATATTGAGACATTGTCAGCTTGTGCATGACAGTGTACACAATGCCAAACTTATAGTGCTGTCTCACTGTAACATCAGACAAACACTTCACTCAGACACATCATCTAGACACTGGGCAAACCAGTCCTTCTTCCACCCAAAATGCTAAGCATTTAGTGAGGAGGAAGAATATTTCTTATAAAAGGGTCTTACTTGTGATATAGACAGAAATTGAACACCGGACCTTGGGCTCTCTATTAATTGAGCTTATAAGAAATAACTTATACTTGAACCAAGGAGAGTCTTACTTGTCTCTTATTATGTTGATTTTCACTTTTGTTCACTGAAACTGTGAAAACCAGCCAAGCAGTATCTATCTTGTATCCTGAAAGCATTTACATTTCATGCTGTTTTTTTCGCCGTAACACACACACAATATGGGCAAATCTACCAAGAAAATAGCCTCCGAAAATAATTGTACGCAAAAAGACTGCAAAAAAAACTATAGGCAGCTAACTCATTTAATGACATGAATTTTTGTCCTGGTTATAGAGAACAAAACACAATGCCCAGCATACATTGTGAGAGAAACTATCAGATAGTGTCACAAGTACATGACAGTTAACATATGTCCTTCAAAAAACAATCTCTACCAATGGTAACCTCACACTTCCTCAGGCACAACAAAATGAAGGAAAGCAAAAACTTAATCACGAAACACATCAATTGCTTGTGGTATGATTACGGTTTAATACATTATACAATGAAATGTGAGATTTATTCTTGATTTGATGTTCTGCAGCCCCCACTTTGAAAATCTGTAGTAAGATTAGCCACATGTCTACAGTTTACCCTTGGTTTCTGATGTTGGAAAGTTTAAAACAATTATTCTCTGTGATAAGGCACGGGGCTGATTTACAGTACATTTGAAATGGAAAACCCTGTCAGATTTCTCATATTTCGTGATGTTGAAGATTTATTGTTTTCCATCCTAAAAAACTAGAATGCTGGCCAATTACAAAGAAGGGCCCAATGAAGGGGGGGGAACACAGTGACCTTGCCCTTTGAAAGGGGAGCTAAAACGTGAATCGATCTAGGTTTTGTCAAACTTTAAACTTGTATAAAGTTTCATGAAATTCCACTGAGGAATGGAGTCACTAGAGTTTTGAAAATGGTTCAATTTTAAAAATACTCTGGTGGTGACCTTGACTGTATACATAACAGAGGCCCATTGGGCCTTAACGTCCGTCTGGTTGAAATCAGCCCAGTAGTTTCAGAGAAGATATCGTATAAAGGCAAACTGTCAAATTCACCCCTTTTGACCCCACCCACCTGTCTCCTGGGGGGTCAGAGACTTCATTTGTACAATCTTTAATCCCCTTCCCCTGTTTCCTGCCAAATCTGGTTGAAATCTGCCCAGTAGTACTGTCAAAATTACCCCTTTTGTTCATTTTGATCTGCCCCCTGGGGTTCAGAGACTTCTTTAGTACAATCTTGAAACCCCTTCCCCATAGGTTATTCTGCCAAATTTGGTTGAAATCTTCAAAGTGGTTTCAGAGGAGATGTTGTTTAAAGGCATACTGTCAAATTCACCTCTTTTGACCATGCCCACCTGTCACCTGGGGGGGTCAGAGACTTCATTTGCACAATCTTGAAACCCCTTTCCATAAGGATGCTTCCTGCCAAATTTGGTTGAAATCTGCCCAATAGTGTCAGTGGAGATGTTGTTTAAAGACATACAGTCAAATTTACCCCTTTTGGCCCCGCCCACCTGTCTCCTGGGGGTCAGAGACTTCATTTGTACAATCTTGAATCCCCTGCTCCTAAGGAAGCTTCCTGTCAAATTTGGTTGAAATCTGCCTTTTAGTTTCATAGCAGATTCATTTAAAGCAAATGTTAATGGCAGAAGACGAACGGAAGACGGACGGACAGTACGATGTACAGAATTTGTATGAGAAAAGTTCACCTTGGACCTTTGGTCCAGATGGACTTAAACGTTGAAATGCTTATTCTTTAAAGGTTGGTTCTTTACCTTTCTATGAACTTTTACCAAAATCAGCTTAGACTTAAGGTGCTAGAGCTTGACAAGTAATTTCTTTTTAAAGTTACAGTGACCTTGACCTCAACATAACGTATGTTTAAAACTCTACTGCATATCTATATATCCTGGTGTATTACCACATGAAAATTGAAAAGTTTTGAATTCTAATTTTCTTGGAGAATCTTTGGAAACAAAAGTGCTGACATATGAACAATGTGATTACTTTAGGACATCTGCAAGTTGTGCTCTATTCACTGGCAATGTAAAGTCAAAACTATTTGAAGTAAGTGTTCTATATTCTGTTGTCACGTTTTATGTATTTTACTAGTTTAAATTTTAAACAAGAGGCCCATATGGCCTTAACGTATATCTGGTTGAAATCAGCACATTAGCTTCTGAGATGTTGTTTAAAGGCATACTGTCAAATTAACCCCTTTTGGCCCTGCCCACCTGTCTCCTTGGGGGAGGGGGCAGAGACTTCATTTGTACAATCTTGAATCCCATTCCCCTAGGATGCTTCCTTCCAAATTTGGTTTAAATTTGCCCACTAGTTTCAGATGTCATTTAAAGGCAATCTGTCAAATTTACCTCTTTTGGCCCTGCCTACATGTCCCCTGGGGGGACAGGGACTTCACTTGTACAATCTTGAATCCTCTTTCCCTAAGCATGTTTCCTGCAAGATTTGGTTGAAATCTGCCCAATAGTCTCGGAGGAGATGTAGTTTAACGGCATACTGTCACATATACCTTTTTAGCCCTGCCCACCTGTCCCCTTGGGGGTCAGAAGACTTTATTTGTACAATCTTGAATCCCCTTCCCCTAAGGATGCTTCCTGAAAAATATGGTTGAAATCTGCCCAGTATTTTCAGAGGAGAATTTGTTTAAACAAAAGTTAAAGACAGACAAGGGACAGACGGACGGACGGACGGACGGACGGACGCTCTCACCCAGCCCTACTTGTGAGGTGATTTCTTTTGTTTGTTCATTTATGAGCTGCAACGCACAAGTGTTTCACCCCTATCTGTTTTTATTTTATTCCGTCGCTAAAAAAGCACATGCGTACTGCAACCTTTTGATGCATCTTTGGTAAAAAATCACTTTAAAACAAAATTTCTTTTCCTATAGGAGGCGACGGAATAAACCTCAATTGCAACCCATAAAAGCATCCATTGCACCCCACAAGTACCTCTACGTCAGTACGAGGGACAGACGGACGGATGGAGGACGAACAGATGATGTACCGGATTGGTATGAGAAAAGTCCAGCTTGGACCTTTGGGCCTTAATCCATCCTGATGAAAAAGGCCTATAAGTAAAGTTTTGGCATTTTAATACTTTTGACCCCAGGGCCATGCCTTGAACAAATACCATAGTTCTCTATGCCCTAAAGTAAAAGTTACTACAAACAAAAACATTAAGCACTAGGCCTTCTAGTTTATACGGTTTTTGAAATTTGGCCAAATTTTCCCCAAGTGGCACCCCTGAGCTCCCTGACATGAACAAATCTGAATCCCTTTCCCCTAAAAATGCCTTTTTCCAAGTTTGAATGAAATTGGTCAAATAGTTTTGGACAAGAAGACAAAATTGAAAATGTGAAAAGTTAATATATTTGCTGTTTATATATATATATATATAGTGTTGAATTTTGACCCATAAACGTGTCATTTCAACAAATCTGAACCCCCTTCCCCTGAGGATACTTCATACCAAGTTTGGATGAAATTGGTCCAGTGGTTTAGGAGAAGAAGTCGAAAACGTGAAAGTTTACAACAACGACGGATGGTATTTGTATGAGTAAGGCCACCTAGGACCTTTGGTCCAGATGGACTAAATATACAGGCAGTGTCTTGAAACAGGTGGTTGTTAATACAGGTGACAATTAAGACAGATGACCTACTAATACAGGCAGTTTTTTAAGATAAGTGGTCATGTTTTACAGGTGACAATATAGACAGGTGATCTACTTAGGAAAATAGTATCTTAAGATATGTACATGTAGTCTGTCTATAAAAGTGACAATTTTTAATGGTGATCTACTAAGAGTGTCTTGAGACCAACAGGTGGCATGCTTATTGGTGAAAATAAGAACCAGTTGTCTTCCAAGACAAACATAATTTTAGGACAAGTGGTCTCTTTTTCCATACAGAAGACAATAAAGAATGGTGGTCTGATAATACTGTTATTCTATAACTACCAGGGTGTCAAGTGTCAAGTGTCAAATAGGAATTTTTTACCAAAAATATAGGAATTCAGGGTAAAAAGTATAGGAAATTATAGGAATTATTGCTCCAAATACAAATAAAACATCAAATTTTCACTCACGAAAAACATTTTTTTACCCTACCAATAATTCATATAAAGAAACTTAACCATTTTTCTGAACAGCTTTACACAATTATGTCTTTAATCCATGCACCAGAATGAATGGCCTCCTCCTCCCCTCACAGCTATTCCTTTCCTCCCATTTTAATATTCATTTTCAACTTTTTGGACCCTATAGTATCTCATATACCAGGGTAAGTATCTAATCTTACAAATAAATGAATATATTTGAACTACATTGTTTACTCTACAAAAATTGTTAACATATGGATATCTTTGACATAAATTGTTAACTCTGCAAAAATTTAACTCAATGTCAACACTAAACCAAGATGTCCATTGGGCCTTAATGTCCATCTGTTTTAAATGGGCATATATGTAAATTTTTGTCATTTGAAAACTTTTGACCCTAGGGTTATGCCTTGAACAAAGTTTTTTCTCATGCCCATAAGTTTCTTTAGACCAAAGCATTAAGCACTAGGTCTTCTAGTTTAAAAGAAGATTTTTAAAATTTATCAAAATTTCCCCATTTAGGCCCTAAAGTGACCCTAACTGGGTAATCAGCCCCATCATTTGAACAAATTTGTACCCCCTTTTACCTAAGGATCACATCTTCCAAGTTTCGATGGTCCAGTAGTGTTAGACAAGAAGTCACAAATATGAAAAAGTATGATATTGGCTATAAATATAGTGTTGAACTTGAGCTCATAATGTGTAACTTTTTTCACCAGGGTAACGCCTTGAAGAAACTTGGTTCTCCATTCCCTAAAGTTACTACATACCAACACATTAAGCTCTAGGCCTTCTAGATTATCAGGAGAAGATTTTTTTTAAATTTTAACACATTTCCCCCCTAGTGGAGCCCCCTGGGGGCCCAGCCCCTTCATTTGAACAAATCTGAACCTTTGGTCCAGATGGACTAAAAATGCAATACTACCCAACATTTAAGTAAGAAAACAATCTACTCACACCATGGTTTAAGAAATGAAAAACTACATATCAAACAAATTAAGACTTTTAAAGGACTTGAAATGTACATATAAATTTTCATATGACAAAAATAGGAATTTATAGGAGTTTTGAATTTATATAGGAAAATATAGGAATCTCCAAATTTATAGGAATTTATAGGAACCTGACACCATGAACTACACCTCAATAAAACAAGACCCACAGTAAGTGGTCGGGTTATAAAACTTTGTCTCTGGAACTGGTTCAGGTACCATAAGTTGAACCGACAAGGTAGTTTTTCTGTATCACAATTCTTAAGATTACATAGTGTTCTGTACTAGATGCATGGTTATAAGTATTGACAATAGATGTTGTAATGCTACAACGTATGTTACATATATATAACGTAATACTAGATATGGAGCTGGTATAATACTTGTACTTACAATATGTAAAACTGTACATTGCAATTCTATTTCACACAGTTTTTGCTAACCATATACAGCCATTATCATGAAGACAAGTCTGTACTTTTAAATAGTATCTTTCAGGCTTTAATGTAATTTCCTTTTTTTCTGCTATGCATCAATATGTCCCCAGACATACTGTACTCAACAAAATATTAACACACAGTAATTCAATATAACTAAAGCACTTACTAAATGTATTGTTCCCAACTGTAGAAAATGAGTGCTGGATTCTTCCGTAAGCTGATGATCCCTCGGCGACTACATATGTCTTCTCACTAACGTTGTCAAATGTCCAAATCATCTCCGTTTCCAATGGAGCTGTCTCATTGTCTGTGTATGCAATGTTATATCAGTAGAAAATGACAACACATGTACAGATATAAAAAGGTTTAAGATAACAAATATCAGGACATTATGACAACACATGTACAGATATAAACAGATTTAAGATAACAAATATCAGGACATTATGACAACACATGTACAGATATAAACAGATGTAAAATAACAAATATCAGGACAAAATGACAACACATGTACAGATATAAACAGATTTAAGTTAACAAATATCAGGACATTATGACAACAGGATGTATGGAAAAGCAGATGTAAGATAACAAAATATCAGTTCATAATGACAACACGATGTATGGAAAAACATATGTAAGATAACAAAATATCAGTAATCAATGACAACACGATGTATGGAAAAACAGATGTAAGATAACAAATATCAGGACATTATGACAACACAATGTATGGAAAACAGATGTAAGATAACAAATATCAGTAAACAATGACAACACGATGTATGGAAAAACAGATGTAAGATAACAAATATCAGTTCATAATGACAACACGATGTATGGAAAAGCAGATGTAAGATAACAAATATCAGTTCATAATGACAACACGATGTATGGAAAAACAGATGTAAGATAACAAAATATCAGTTCATTATGACAACACAATGTATGGAAAAACAGATGTAAGATAACAAAATATCAGTTCATAATGATAGCACATTGTATGGAAAAACAGATGTAAGACAACAAAATATCAGTAATCAATGACAACACGATGTATGGAAAAACAAATGTAAAATAACAAAATATCAATTCATAATGACAGCACGATGTATGGAAAAACAGATGTAAAATAACAAAATAAGGTTTTTTTTCTCGGCCTCTTATAAGGATCAAACTATGAAAATAGCCATAAAAATACATTAATTTCCTCTTTGGCATCTCTGCAAAAGTGCTTTTGACATAGCATCAGTGATGTAAATTCATGTTTACATAGTGTATGACATCAATCCCAATACCAAATGATGACATTGTTTAATTGTTTATAGCATGTTAAATCTATCTCAGTACTAGTACCTGAAACAGATAACTATCTTACCCCTATTTTCTTGAGATTTGTTTGTCTAGCGGACGAGAAAATAAAGTATCAGCACAAAATTTCAATGACCAAACACTAGGGATATACAAATGTGAGATAATCAAATTTGAATTTCAAACTAAGGCAAAGCTGGCAATCAAAATTTTAAAGAAAAAAGGATTATAAATATGAAAGGGCATTTTACAGTATTTGACGTATATAATCTAACACTAAATTTATTAATCATCTATCACAAAATAGCTGTGTACAGTCTTAGACAACACAAATTTATTTGCTGAGATTTCATGTTTTGTATCATACTTAGCTACATATTGTTAAGTTCAAAAACAAACCTTTGGAAATATTAGCAATTCTAGCTAAGTGTGCAATAATTTCCATAGCAACCGGTGTGTCCTTGACAACCCAGTATGAATCTATGGAAACAGTTGCATTAAGAATGAATGGCCCAGCGGATGTATAAACACTCCAAGAGCTGTCATGGAGACCACAGGGCAGGGACATGTAACTATTACGATGGGTGATGTTGCTGAAAAAAAAACAATAAAAATTTGATCATTTAAACAAGAAAAATAGCATATATAACTATACTTGCAGAATAGTACATTCAAATTATTGTCTAACTCTCAGACCTTTTACTAGACACTTGTCATAAAATCCAGACTTATATGGTTGCCATATTAGCAGGCTGGTGGGTTGGCAGGCACACAGTTTCTAATTAATTTCTTGAGTTATTATTTACCAATTTACTTAAAAACTTCATGACAAGATTTTTTACCATTAAAGCTCAGACAATTTGTTTGGATATTCACTGTTATCAGACTATTATTATCAGATTTATGGCCCCTTTAAAAAGTTCTTGTTTCTGCTCAATATCTTAAGTTGTTATTAATATATTGACTTCAAACTACATGTTTATGTTAACCCATAAAAGCTCAGACAAGCTCAACATCTGCTATATGGAGCAGGGCTCTAAGTTGCGAGTAAATCACTCGCATATGCGAGTAAAATTTCAAAAAGGCGAGGAAAAATCGCGGTTGTGTCGCCATGTGGCGAGTAAATTCAAAAATCGGTAAATCCGTATTTTGGTATCCGTACTTCGTTTTCATTACTACTGTGTACAAACATCGCAGTCA
>JAUMGZ010095446.1:0-17884 GCA_032359645.1 Pododesmus macrochisma
CCGTAATTGCTCGCTTTGCTCACGACCGCGAAGCGGTCGTTCGCAATGGGCGCTCGCTATAAATAAAAATGACGACAATGGATTTAAAACCCAGCCAATGAAAAATCAAACAGAGTTACTAGCTACCTGTCTGTGTATTACAAAGCACAGTCCTGGTGGAGCAAGAGAACTCAGGGAGGGAACCAGTTTACTTTTGCACCGGAAATTGAACAAATGCGCGCAAATCATGGGTAACCGGAAAACCGTTCGGGCTTTCCGTCATACTTTAGCAAACATCTCTGGGATATATAGCGGATGAATATATGCAGTTATTCAGACTAAAATTGTTGCCGATTGTACAGCTGCCCTGTGTTATTCGCCAGAACATACCACACTCTTTGACTTTGCAGTGCTAAAGGAAGGGTTTCAGCACGCAATTTTCTATTCTTTGTCTACATTCAGTTATCACAATGTAGTAGTACATAACATTTTTAAACTGAGTCATCCAAACAATATAATTTTTAAAGATCAATCTGTTTTGTGTCTATGGCGATCGCTTGCGTACAATCTGATTAAAACCAGTCTGTTGCTCCCACGATGTCGCTAGGTAGTTATGAGGAACGTCGTTGTCGCGACCTTCAAAGCAGCCAATCAGCGAAGCGCCAACAGAATTGTCGGTGTGTTTTGAGAATTGTTGTGCCAATATATATAACGTTATCATCTTTATGACGTCATCTTTTGACGTGTACATAGTATGAGTTTCGAATACAAACTTGAATGAATAAACATAAACAGTGTTTTTTAAAACACAACGTGAAATACATCCACCTACAGTATTGCAGGTATTTTCGAATCCATAAGGTTTGAACGGCTTTCCGTGTGTGTTATGCACGATTACTTGCCATTTTTTTGTCGGTAATCAAGGAAGCAATTTTGACGCTCGATCCCAACGATCATATAGATGGCGAATTTTGATTGGTCCGATTTTTTCATAAATATTCATAATTGGGTCACGGCAACGACCTTAACAATTGGTGTTCCTCAGACCTATCCTGAGATGCAATATCCTAATACCGGGAGCAAAGTAGGTCTGGTTTCAATCAGATAGGCTTGCGTAGTACCCCCGAGTGTTTTTTATACTTGTGTGACGGAAAGGCCCTAGCGGTTTTTCGATTAAAAAAACGGTGTGTGTTAGCGTGTGATCGTCAGTCACATTTTATATATGCAATCACAATGTTTGCTTTGTTAGCGTCGAGTGGTCGTCAGTCACATGGTTTGTAAGCGTATGATCGTCAACTACGTGTTTTGTTAGTGTTTTTGCTGTTGTTAGATTTGGAATTTGTAAGCGTGTGGTGTCATTCAGGTGCAAGTTGTAAGCGGATGATCGCCAGTCACATTTTTATGTGTTTGTGCATGTAGCATATGGTTGTCTGAGTCAAACTGAAGCGTACCTTTCTATCAAAGAACACGACCACAACAAATTGTTAACAGGAAAAGAAGGCATATCAAAAAGAAACAATTTTTTTTAGATAATTTTTAATACCGATGCAAAGTAAAAATTTACCTTCTTGTACTGTATACAATAGTTCCACTCATTCCAACACAAAATGTTACCCAAACTACCCTGGCAATAAATCAATGGTCCCATCAGATTACAGCGGTAGGGGAAACATAACTGATAACTGTTTCTTCTTTTTTTCACCTTGAATGTTGGTGTTTTTTGGTGTTTAGTTGATCAGAAGATTAGTAGTGGTTATTATTGCTTCCTAGCCAGCAAACAACACATTACGTAAAGGTGGCTTTTATGATTAATAATATCAAATATCTATCTTGCCTATAAACATACAGTATTGTGGAAAACAATCCCTCTGTCTGTACTTTATAGTTATATAAAACACCTGCGCAATAAATTCTATACTTCCGATTGACACAAATGAAGCTCGATTATATTGTGAATATAACTCTTTTAGTATCAGATGTCCGTACTTTCTTTTTTAAAATGCCCCAAGGGGGATATCAATGTCATACTTTCCATTTGTATTGCAATAGTGCCGAGTTGTCTTCAAAAGTGTTTATTTCCAATGTCTGCGTAATAATTCATATACATGTTACAAAAATGGTTGCATCATTATACAAGCTTATAATGGATTGTATAATTCGGAATACAGTAACTTTTGATAATCTTGGTAATAAGATATTGAGGGATTGGTTATGTAAATCATTTGGTTAATACATAAACGTGTGGATTGGTGTGCGTGCGTGCGTGCGTTCGTGCGTGTTAAATATCTTTATGAACACTTTTTAAACCCAATTTTTTATTTCATATTTTAAAAGAAGATCCTAGCCTAATTTATTTTTATTACTACCTTCCCGTTATACCCTATTTTCTACACGCAAATTGTAAGATATCCCGCTGTTTTGGAGCTATCCTGAAATCTCAGCGTATTTGAAGTAAACATCTTGGTAAAGAGTGACAATATAGACGTATAATTAAGGTACAGGACATAAAATTTATTTGGGTAAAGAAAAAACGCCGATAATTGTCTAAATTCAATGGACGATAAAAACCCAATAATTTGGAAGTATCGCAGTGATTAACGTGGTATCATAACCGCATATCTATATAGCAAACGGATTTGACACGTTCTCTCGAAAATGTTTTAATGTCTAAATGTAGGTAAACTCTTGCATTTCTTGATATGATACATGTATATATGTATTTAAAGAGGAGTTGTATAATAACAAATAATGCTTTTCAATAATGCTTCATATTGTTTTGTTAAATCGAAGAATAATTAACGGTTTACAAAAATGTCCTCACCCCAAAGCAAAGCTAAAGACAAGTGGTCGGTAAAGCCATTTCTTTTGTAGTATCACAAACACCTCTAGTAAAAAATGCACAGAGACCAAAGAAAGATAACTTCTGTTATACAATTCGGAACGCGGGATAGTATCGTACGGGAAGCACTCGTGTATTGCATGTCTCAGAGTTTGCATTTTTTTTTTATAACATTTACACGATTGCAGATATTATGCTTTTTTCCCGAAAAAGTGTTAAGATTTATAAAGGGTTCAATATATCACACAAAATGACAACCCTCTAACATGTGTCGTCTAAAAAAATATCTATTAATCAATCTTGATTCCATCCTATTGAATAAATGAATAAATTTTACATATAGATTTTACTATCATTTTACCATTTATTATATAGATATCTTTTATCTGTTTTACTTTGATTGTTTTCTTTGTTGACATTATCAACCCCACTGTGTGTTGTCTGTTAAGTATTTACTGACAAGATAAAATGCAGCTTCTTCATCTTCAGATCTGAAGTCGTACTTCAATTTTCGCCTCGTCTTGGCTTTTAGTTTTTTTGGGGAAGATAAATATGATAGCTCGTTGAAAAATTCCAGTTTGTTTTCATAAAAATTGTCACTTGGTAAGTCCTGCGAATCAGGGGAACCAACAGGGGTTGAAGTCAAACGTGGTGAAAACATCGGGTGCATTTTTTTGTCGGACATACTGGATGACACGGATGATTCTTCTGTGACGCTTTTGTTTAAAGGTATTAATTTTTTGTATTGTGTGCAAAACGAATTTGACCCATGGTCTTTTGCAATAGATAACTGTTGACAAAAAGAAGAAGTTAGAAATTCAGTTTGATTTAAACGTCCTTTGTTTGTCTCTCTGTTTGTAGAATGGCGTCTAACACAGTGCCACGATTTTGACAGATTTTCCAAATGTGTCGGAAATTTTCCGAATAGGTTATCCAAATGTGCCGTAGATATTTCGAACATGTATCGTTCATTGAGGTTCCCATCTTCCTCTCCCAAATCGTCACAAATGTTATTTCTTTTTTCAAACGTAACTAATTCTTTATAAAAATCACAGTCAAAATGTTTAAGATTAAAACCAAGAAGCAAATTTTCATCAAAACTCTTAGAAAGATGCGATTCATGACGTCGTCCCATTTCCAAGAGTGGAGAATTCATCCTGCTTGACCTTACGCTTCTTACACCTGGCCCCAAAACGGTACAGTTTATGGATGGTAACGTTAGATTCAGAAACTTCATTAAGCGTAAATCGGGCTGCATACATGTTACCCGTCTGTGGTACATCTTTCAACAGGATTGAGCCACTTCGTCTGCTAATTTCATGAATACGTCCCAGTTCCACTGTCCCACTTACTCTTGTCGATAGTCTTCAGTTTAGTGTGAACTAGATTCTAGAACTCGCAAATATTTGGCGGGAAACTGACTCAATGTTGATAAAAGACGCCATGGAGTTCACGCAACTTTTGGCGCCACGACAGTTCCTTAAGATATTCATGTGGGTATTGTATCTCTCGTCGCAACTTCGGTCGTTTCCGTGTACTTCGTGTACTCAACTAATGAGAGTTACGGATTCACCCGAGGTTTGCCGATTGGGTATTGTAGCAATTAATACCTTGTTCACCAACAAATTCCACCCTATACCATATAGAGTTAATGTAATGTTTCCAATTTAAACTTCTTGATATTCAATTAATGTTTTGTATCTAGAGATTTTATAAAGGCAGGGTTTAGAGATTAAACTGCCGCACTCTGACAACATTTTTTACCTCTTTCTAGCAAGAACCGTATCATACCAAGCAATGTCCAAATGTGTAACGCAAACATATTTAACGAGATAATAAATTATACACTTTATACAGTTATAAGTGGATTGTGATTTAGTCTACAGTAAAATAATATTCATAAGTAAATATTTACCATCGCATGGCAATGTCACTATATATCCCAACCGAACTCAGTTGGCATTCATTTCACCTATGAATGCCACCACGTTTTGCTTATCGTTTAGTTTCTCATATAATTACCGTTTAGTTTGTTACATTGGGATATCAAATGATAAATATAAGTATTGAACTGCTTTTTTAACAGTTCAATGCTTAAATACACCACAAGCATATGGTAAAAACCACAAAAATGTGGACTTCTAATAATTTCCAGCGCGTTCAACAATTTATCAAAAAATATGTCTCATTTGGCATCGCACCGTTTTTATCAATAGTTAGATATCTTAAGCCGCCTTTACTTATTGGCACATATCCGCCCTATCTATTTCCCCTGCATCCATATCCTTTCACCACCTTTTATAAGGATGAATTGTACGTATAAAATTGTGTTCACGCTACATTATGTAAATGTTTTGTACTTTTATAATTGGAGCAAGCTACTCACGTTGTGATATATAAAGCTCTAACTCTATCCTTTTGTCTAAATATCAATGCAATATGCTTAAACTAAATCACTTTCGATGCTTATGACATCGTCGCAATATCAAACTGTCATTGTTTTTAGCTCGCCTGTTCGAAGAACAGAAGAGCTAATGTCATCACTTGGTTGTCGTCGTCGTCGTCGTCGTCGTCGTCCAATCTTGCGTTAAGGTTTGTGTTTAGATCTGTTTCTCAAAAAGTGAAAGTGTTTGACCTTTGAAATTTTAAATATAGTTGAAAGTAATCATTCTAAAGACAAAACCAAAGTTATAGACAAATGTTTTAAATTTTAGTCACTTTTGGGACAAAAAATGTTGATTTTTAGTGAATTTTAAGAAATAGCTCTAACATCTCTACCAATGGTCAAGTGTATTTCAAAATTTGTGAACAGCGTAATTGAGATTTAGTGTTAAGTTTTGCGTTTAGATCCGTTTCACAGCAACTATAACTGCTAGACCTTTCAAATTCCAAATATAGCTGAAAGTAATCATTACGAAGACATATCAAAAGTTTTAAATTCTTGTTTTTTGATTTTATTCACTTTTGTTAAATTTTAGTGAATTTTCAGGAATAGCTCTTTCATCTCTAATGATGGTCCAATGTATTTCAAATATTGTATAGCGCTTAATTGGTATAGATTCTTTCACATATCAGATGGGTTTCCCTAAGGGTCTGTAACTTTGTCAATTTAAGGGAGAAAAATGTAAAATGTTAGGGTATTTTTGTGAAACACCGGTAAGTTTTGGGTTTCTCGGAAAGTATTAGTGCAAGTCTTTCCTTATTTCAAATATAGTTCAAAGTAATGATTCTTGAGTCATACCTTTTTATGACTTTTTAAGTTTTAGAAAAATATTTTCAAATTTTGTCACTCTTGGGGCAAAACATGTTAAATTTCAGGTAGTGAATTTTTAGAAATAGCTGTTTTATTTTTACCAAAGGTCTAATTTATTTCAAATTTTGTATATATGCATCCTAATTGGGATAGATACTTTAACATATCAAACGATTTTTTTTTCTCATTCATCTGTAACTTTGTCAATTTGAGGGACAAAATGTAAAATTTTAGTGGATTTTGAGAAACAGCATCAAGTTTTGCGTTTAGATTCGTTTCTCAGAAATTGTTAGTTTAAGACTTTTCAAATTTGAAATATAAATGAAGTAATCATTCTGAAGTCAAACCCAAAGATTAAGAAAAATATTTTTCAATTTTTAATAAATTTTGAGAAATAGCATTAGGATTTGTGTTTAGATCCATATTTCAGACAGTATAAGTGTTTATACTTTCCAAATTTGAAACATAGTTAAAAAAAATATAATACTGAAGACATCCCAAAAGTTTTAGAAAAACATTTCCAATATTTGCCACTATTTGAGAAATAGGTCTAACATATTATCCACAGGCGAGCTGTATGGTTCGCCTTGCGACCATCTATTTTTATGTTATCTACCATGTGGTTGTGAACTTATACATACAAAACTAGTTATAATTGACAATGTAACAAGTAAACACCCAAACTGGAATTTATTTATTATTGCACAAAGAATTGCATTTAAAAGGTTTATTTTATAGTCAATCAACAACAATATAACTTACTCAAGTGTGTAATGATTGTTAACACTGAACATAAAATACACTGCGTAAAAACCTAAATACTTCAAAGTACCGGGGTCGAAATCTTATATGACCTTGAACACGGAAATGCTAAATACACGGTCAAGAGTCAATACAGACACATATACTTAATGGGATTAATGTTCATTAGATCTGCATAGACACGGACCTAGTACACATTAACCCCAAGTACTTGTGAATACAGGACGTTGAATCATTTCCCGTTATGTTATGAAACAATCATTATTCCACGAAAATAATGAATGAAAATTTCTAGATGTACGTTTCATGTATCTCCTTGAAAATGGCTTGTTTTCACACAAAAATACACAGTGCATATGCTAAGATGTACTTTAATACATACACCATAACTGTACGCAGTGTGGAGTATACTATTCACATTACGATATTAACGAACAAGAATATTATTATTCATTACCGCTATGAAAAATACTCATTCCCGTACATTTTAGGTAAAACAATATGCAGGCTATAGCTATACGAATTATTTCAAAGTTCATTTTTATAACGCTTGCCAATTCTATTCCATCAACTTTAATTCATTTTCTTTGTTGATCTGTAAACATTTATACACATGATGTGTAAATCTTAAAATGTTCTGCATAATATTTTTAGCAATTGCAATGTCCAACTGTACAAATGGTTTATTTTTTGTATTTCAAAATTTCACGAAATAGTCTGATTCTATTACTCGTAGTAAAATCTAAGTGACTGAGCAAGCCTCGTGCGCAGACATTGAAAAATCTGTCGATCCCAAAGCGTAGCTCTTGATGCTACCCCATGGAAGCTCAGTTGGGAGAGCGTCATTATATCCTCGCTTCTCGCTTACACTCACATTCAGAGTAAGCAGAGTAGTAGAAGGACTGGTGAACAAGTGAACTATCTTGTCAATGTGTCTTCGGCGTGATATTTCAGTGAGACTGCACTATAAAGTCGTCATCACTGAGCACTTTCACTAGCAGACATCTTTTCGATATGAACAAGATGTGTGTTGAATGGGACGTTAAACGCAACAACAACACAAGAAGAAAACAAACAATCGATCCAAGACCGCGTCACACCTTAACGTTAAAATAAGTTAATATTATTGTGTTCAATCATCATTCGGGATAGGAGGACCGGTTGGCTTGGTGTCAGGATGATGTGACCGAGTGAAGTACCATGCCAATGTGTCTGTGTGGTTATATTCAGCGGTTCAGCACTACAAAGTCACCATCAGTACGCACTCTTGCAAGCCGATACCGTCTTGATATGACCTAGACTCATTTATGATCAAATATGCATGGTATGTTATGCATGTATATCATGTACTATACTGAACAAATCATCACCAAAACGTCATTGTCACTACCTTTAATTAAGTATAGATTTCATTCAGACAGTCTGTTGATAATCATATCATTATGACGTCATCTCTTTCAAAAAGGACTGGGTAGTCCGAATACATTGAAATTAAATTTTGAACTATTCGTATAATGATATTGCGGTGGCATTTTCCAAGCCATTTTGACTTCCTTCTTCCTTCCTTCTTTGGCTAATTTGTATCTAGGCCTTGAATCTTGTACACGTATGCTGTCTTCTCACACGCGGAGTTTGATTTAAGTCTATGTTACATATTATCATGTTGGTCCTGTGTCAAAACAATGATCAGTACGATTGTGTTGATTAGGCCATAGTTGTGTTTTTTTCTGTTTTGCGTCCTTTCGTTTTTCCAGAAGGCCAGCCAGCAAGGGGAAAAGCACACACACAGGAAAACAACGCAGAATCTTATTCGACAAAGTTTGATATATATTAAAATAAAATAAAAAATTGGGCAGTGTCAACTGATTGTACATATTTTGTTGAAGAGTATTATATTTACTCTTTTTAGGACAGCAGGACAAACATGTGCAGTACCAGGGACAAAGACTATACAAGACACAATTTTATTAAAAACAACTTCCTTTAGTAATATAAATATGCAATATGAAACATGTCTCCATTAATTTAATATTAATAAGAGGAAAGAGCCAATACTCTATGTGAGACACCCCCGTCCTGCATTCCAGGTATACCTGCTAAGCAGCCTTCATTTATTGATTCGGGAAAATGAATTAAGAATAGACAAGACCTCGGTAAATAAAAGATGCAAAGCCAAAGAAAGGGAGGGGAAGGGGTGGTAAAAATCACGATGGTAATGATGAAAAAGAAAATGAGTTTGAACAAGAATAACAAACATCGAACAACAGAGCAAATCTCATCAAAACTTTGTATGACGGATATTAGATATATTTTGAGAATATATAATTATATAAAAAAAAAAGTTGGGGAAATAAAAGTTTTGTTATTTAGGAATGTATAAATTCCCGCTAGATGTTAGGGAAATACAATTCAGAGTAAAAAGGGTTTAACCAATTTAATATAAACTAAAAAAATAAAAAATATAAATATATACACATGTACAGATGTAAATATTTTAGCTTCAGATTTATCAAATATTTTCCATGTGTGTACATCGAATTATATTTGTTCTGATAATTTAAATCAACTTTCAAAACGTATCTAAAGTTAAACAATCCTTTCAAAAAGTCTAAAATATAAATATTTCATTTAATTTAATATTTGATTAGAGGAATGTGAAACAAAACTTGTGATAAGAGTTCTGTCTGTAAGAGCAATAGGTCGTATTTGAAATGCGCGTTCAGCTAGCACTGGCAAGGTAGTTGCGAGTAATTTGTGTTTGTTCTATTTCAAAAGCATACGGTAAAATAGTTAATCGAAAAACCTAGACGATATTCTAAGGCCGTAAGTCCATGAACATTGGCAAACAATAAGAAAACCGTTGGACGCACACAGAAAAATGAACGAAATATACATTTATTAGCTAAAAATGGAAACATCACGAACTTCTATTAAAAAACCAGAAGCAAAACCAGGTGCTCGCGTTATGGTAAGCGTTTCCTGCTACACATATGTCACCCGCCGCGATGCCTCCGTAAAAGAATAGCAAATTGGTGTTTTGTTTCAATGACAAAACAAACTGCATTAGCTATCTTTACCATGTGTGGCTACATATCAAAATTAAAACAGACTCAAAAAGCGCCCAGATGCCCGACTTTCCCTCGATTATTTTCGTGTGAAAATGCTTGCATAAATATGAGTCTTTTCCGGAAATCTTTCCGGATATAAGTATTTTGCAGATATTAATAGCCCAGACTTAAAAAAAAAAAAAGTTTGTGTTTGTTTTTCACTAGCTATGCCCAAAAACCTACCCGCATGCGGAGGCAAAACAGAAATAACACAACTATGGCCTAAAGTAGTAATACAAAACACCAAGACGGTATTCAAAAGCCGTAAGTCCATGGGCAAATAAAACGAAAATATGGGACGTACCCATTATACACAGAATAAAAATAAAATTTTTGACTAAAAAAAGGGAAACATCACGAACTCATATTTAAAAAAAAAAAAAAACAATAAGCAAAACTAGGTACTCGCGATTTGGTTAGCGTTTTCTGTTACACACGTGTCAACCTCCCCAATGTTTCCTAATAAGAAATATGCTATCCCATCATACGCTTGTATCGTTATGTTACACCCGACCGTACACATCCTCAAGCTTATGATGTTACAGTGTGCTTGTGCATTCTGATGGTGACTTTTAGATAGTTCTACTGTTTGTTGGTCAATTTTCTTTATATTTTATGACATTTCTCAAATTTGTCTTCCGATTTTTTTCCAATTTCGAAATTTATTTTGACAAGGAATGAGGAAAATAGTAAATTTAAATATAAACAAAGGATTATCAAAACAATTTCAAAGTAAAACCCTCTGAAATGATATATTCTTTAATTTACTATTTATGCTACACCTTCTGCCATGTTACTGAATCATCAGCCCGAAAAAACATTTCTATCTTAATTAAAAACGACGTAGTACCGTATAAACTGTTATAATTATAATGAATATTTAAAATGACACTTGTTATAAAAGTAGAGTATAGAATGACAATTGTTATAGTAAGGAATAAATACTAACATCAATGTGAATTATCAAATATTTTACCTTAATAAAGAAGAACCAACGTTGGGTTAGATATAAAACTGAATCCGACATTATGGTTTTTCCGTCAGAGACGGTATGGTTTATATTTTGACCTAATTTCTGTTCAACTATGTTTACCTTAGACACATACCGAATGCCAAAAGAAACGGTCATTTTGATTGGTGGAAAAGCTCCAAAAAGGCCAAACAAACTTAATCTGCTACACACAGTGTAGAACATTACTGTACAAAGATTCAGTCGAATTAAAATTAGGAAACAAACTGTTATAATTTGATATAGTTATAAAATGTAAAGATTGATATAAGATTGTCCGTGTTAAACTTGCGAAGTGCTATCAACACCACTGTTTGATGGAACTGTCACAAAAAGAAAAATAAACGCATGTTCCGAAACGACAAAATCAATTTGTTTCCCCTAAGATAAGCTTTTTCCCGCGTTTCGTCATCCTATTACTCCGCGAGAAAGCGTCACCAGTCGTCGGGCATAGTGTATTATGATTGTTACATCATATATCGAACGATGTTGTACGAGTAATTCGAGATAAATAGTCGCTTAAAATATTGAGTTGAGAAATAAATATGTCATGTTGGGAGAACTATAGTTCAGCGGTCTCACATCCCATTGAAGGCAAACTGCGGTGCGAATGTTGAAAAATAGACTGGTAACCTCCCCTGATACACAAAGCAACTGGAAACCCGTTTAGGTGAAAAGAGGTAAACAACAGTAGCATGTAGAAAATTGTAAACAATGGTACATGTAGGTATCATCTGTGGTATTGATATTTAATTTTGACAGAAGAGGGTAACTTTGATGAATGAATCAACTCAAAGTTCAAAACCTATACTTTGATAGTGGCATACTAGCTTTCATCGGGGTCAGGCATACCGTTTGCAGTCAAACAACCTTCCTGTAAACCTCTCAATATAAAGTTCACATGTGCAGTTCAAAGGCATTAGGACGATGTGGCGGTCAACACTGGGGCACCAAAGGGTTTTTTATTGGGGAATAAATTATGGAACCTATATCGGTTTATATAAATTATATTGAACCATTCTATTAATAACATTCCAACTCACATGAATTGCCGACGATTTTTTATTTCTTCAAAAAGCGAACTTTAGTTGAAGTCATTAATAAATTTTCTTTACGACAAATTTACGTGTAAAATGCAAACACTAATGTGTAGAATATGCCATTGCAATATATTTACCTGAAAAAACGTGTACTGCTATATAACGTATTTGGTATTGCTTTATAGTTGGTATAGCCTTATTAACACAACTGATCGACCTATTGAACCCTCTTCTGCCAATGTCAAACAACAATATAGCTTGCATCGGGGACAATTGTCAAATATTGTAGGAATGGCAGGCTTTCAGTGTACCATGATTGCGTTTATCGCACTTTTGAACGTATTTCGCAAGTTTCAAAAATGTTCTCCTAATAAACTAAAAGACCTAGAGCTTAATTTTGTTATATGTAGTAGCCTTGGTATATGGAGTATGGGGCTCCGTATTACTAGTTATTGCCTATTTATGTAAATCAGTCATTCATTTATTGATATCAATAAATGAAATATAGGTATCAAAAATTCGATAGATTGATATCAATAATTCATCCTAAATTATGTATATATCAATAATTCGAGCAGTTAAATGATATCAATAATTCATTTTATGGTTATCAATAAATAGGCAATAAATAATAAAACGGCGCCCCATATAAATAGATTTCATATTTTGGATAAAAGTTCAATACAATTGCAGTATGCATGTGCCACCTATGTTGACCTTTGACTTATCTACCAAAACCACTGGACCAATTCCAACCAAACTTGCTATACATGGGGAAAGTGGTTTCAGTTTTCTTCATATAAAAGGGATCAATCTTCAGGGACACCAGTATGAGGCCAAAATAGTAAATTATACAAAACTTAAAAAAAAAAATCTTATAAACTAGAATTCAATGCTTGCAAATATATGCATTAACCTCAGTGCATGGAGAATAAAGTTTGTAGGTCAAGAATTTTGGTTTAAGTTCAATACCACAAGAAATATGTAAACTTTTCAACTTCTGCACTGTTACAGGACCAATTTCAACTTCACTTTGAACCATTCTGAGGTGAGGACAAAAAAAAAATCCAGATGATAGGAAGCTATATTACAAAATTGGAAAAATTAGGAACTCTACGTCTTATATTAAGGCTAGCATAATTATTACATTAAACTTAGAAAATCTACAGTTCCGGCAAAATTCAGAAAAAACTTATTTTGAAAGCTTCAATGTGTTACTTAAAAAAACCCTCCACAAACTCTAACGACCATCTTTTTTAAGATATTTCTCGTTTAAGCATGAAAAGTAAGAAACTATTAGAAGCAAATGTATATTCACAAGGTTACCAAATTAAAAAAAAAAATAACCAAAACTTATAATTCAGGACGAATTACGAATGATTGACATGCATTACGCTTCAACTTTCGTACCAAAAACAAGGAAAACATCCCATTAAGTCGTCTTCACGTGGGCTATGCTCGGGACAGATATTTAGACAGTGTTGTTTGTTTGTTAATGTTTTCGGGCAGAGTTCAATCAATGATACAGGTGTATCATGATACGATTTTACCTTTGCTTAGAAATTGTGAATTGTGTCAGGGCACTATATATACGCGCTTGCTTGATTGAAAGGATATTTCATTCAGACTACTGGTTATCGCTGTCCACCCTAACTTCGTCTGCATTCTTATGAGGGAAAATGATTGATGGGGAGGCGGGTCTTTGTGAATTTTTCAATATTTCGCTGGCTTGAAATCTGGCATCTTATCTGGCGTCCGTACTTATCAACAATTATTCTTTTTATGACAAATCAGCTATTTTAAATAGTTCGTTTTATTGAAGTCTCAATAATTATGATACCGAAGTGCATGTGTATGTCACCGAGGAACAGAATATCTATTTTCATGTGACTTTTTGCTAGTTAATTTTAAAATAATACAATTTAAAAGTTTCCCGCCAAAGAAGTTAGTTGATATATATTTCCAAAGTATTTTGATGACAAATTATTGATGTTTGTATTTCATACAAATTATGCCCTAAAAAGAAAAGAATCTCCTTATATCACATACAAATATTGTTATTTTATAAGATAACATATTCAATTTATATCTATCGTGAATATTTTACTCGTTCCGTCAAGTTTTGAAATTTGTATTTATCACGACAACAACACATCAGACTCCAAGAAACAAACGGGCAATGATCTAATCTGAGATAGTCCGTCTCGCATTACGTGCGTTATCATAGTCATACACAATGCTGTAGGTATATTTTGTAAATATGGTAAAACACGAAGGACCAGTGTTTACAAGCAGACATTCAATACTTCAAACAATAACACAGGCAAACGTGTGAACGGAAGGTTCGAGTCAGAAGATGGGCGCTGGACGACGCGGAGCTGCAACTGCAGACTGGTCCTGGACAGATGCGTTGTGTTATGTTGTCTCCTCCGCGTCAACATACACGAAGTCTCTTTGTGACGTACTGTTGTCAGTGATTCGAGTCAACTACGATGTTGTCACTCTCATTATCAAATACTCTATTGAGTTGTTTGACGTTTTATGCAAATTATTTCTGGGCTTCATTTCTGTGATGTCAAATATTTGCTCGTCTGCCCTGGATTTCATAACTGAAATTTGTCACTTTCTTTATAGTTTTGTGATTGTAATATGGAAGCTTGGCGTTTTATTGATGAACGTTTTGGATCTGATATTCAGAGCTGTAGAATTTACAGTGTATTTTCTTTTTTCTGGAGGAAAATGGACTGCAGACGCTTTAAAAATTTCCTTTACAGAGATACAGTCGAATGCGTCAAATTTAGTCTCATTTCTTTCTAAATCAACACAAGAAGTGTTCAGTGTTACAAGTGGTGCTTTAACTATTGTTGGATCTTTAACATTAAATGTATTAACTGGGACTTATAACACAATTCTTTTCATACTTGCATCTATATGGTCAGGCATTGACAGCCTCCTGCTTGGCATTGCAGAAGGTATTCAATTCATAACTGATAGTGTTTACTACTTTCTAGTGTATTACTTGCCAACTTTATCAAGAGAAACTTATTTTGGTGTAATTACCCTCACATTCATTTATATACTCATTGCAAACATATTCAAGCATTTATCAAGACGAGGGTTGACGTTTCCATTTCTAGCCCACATGCGTTTAAGAAATGAAAATATGTATGATGAAAATGGAATGGTATTTGAATTCTCAGATGACGATTTTGAAGTCAGCGATGATGAGTTAAATAGAAATGATTCCGATTCTGAAGACAGTATCGAAACGGATGAAGAGGATGATGATAGCGATGATGATATTGAGTTTGAGGTCGATGATTCTGATTCAGATACACTAGATAGACATTCATCAGATGAAAGTGATGCTACAAGCACAAACACCATTGATATTCAGTTACCTACATCACCAGCTGATGGGAGGTATAATTTACGCAGATCGGCCACTCCAAACATAACAAAAATTGACAATTCTGATGATATGGAAAGAGAAATCGAACGTGAGCGAGAAAAACAGAAGTGTGTTGTATGTCAAGACAATACTAAATCTGTGCTAATACTTCCATGTAGGCACATGTGCTTATGTGTCGATTGTGGCAATCAAATTGCGAGAGCAAGAAATGTGGCCCGAAGAATATGTCCACTTTGTAGACGGAAAATTAGAACCATAATGGATGTATATGTATAAACAATTATATATGACAAAAATAATATTTCAATTTAAGTGTTAATCATAAATACATGTTGTTGACTCCTGACTGATAAGGTATGTACATGTATATATGTACATGTAAGTTATGTTAAAGGGCATTTATTATTTTGTAAATGCTGATGTAGATTATACATATATACATATTTACAGACATAAAAAGATAAACCAACCAGAAATGCCAGACATGTCAAATCTGGGCTAAAAAATGTGCCATTATTTTGTAAATGCTGATGTAGATTATAAATGATATACATGTATTCATATTTTATGTTTATTTTAAAAGATTATTATCATATGCTTATTAAAGTCATAAATCACAATTGCCAAGTCTCCCGGCCCCCATAAATATATTGATACGAGATTCCCAAATTTTGGACTGAAATTAATTCTTGCCATGCATTAACACAATGACATCCCCTTAATGAACTTTCTTATTTTCCGCATAGTTTCTTACTAAAACATTTAATTTTCCCTAGCAAACCTGAATTAAAAATTTCCTCCATTTGATCAGCTTTTCAAGATTAAGCAGGTATGCTTGATTGTACATGTAGCATCTTTATAATTAGGTTATATTGAAAAGAAACTTTATATATATTCTATAATTATTTCTGTAAATTTTGAAGAGGTACAATTGTCATTGATTGATTATAACAACTGTTGAAAAATTGATTGGCTTATCAGAGATATGTTACTTGATACAATGTCATGTAAGTGCATTGATATCTATATATATATATGTATACATGTATGTATGAAATAATTCAATCTTACATGTCTCATATATAATACATCTATTTATATATCATACAAATACATGTACACATATTGGAACACAAACAAACTTGCCATGCATATATATACATGTATATGATGAATGGATCTGTAATTGATGTATTCATATTACATTGTACAAAGCTGATGGTCTAGTATATATACAGGTATATATACATGTAACAGGTGAAAATAAGACAGTGCTATATGTTTATATTTACCCGGTGTTGTTTATATTATACAGTATTCTGATGAGTACATCACGATATATCATACATATATATGTATGTATACAACTTATATATGATTGGTCATAAAATGGATACATGTTTACCGTCAGTATGAGTAATTTTCTGAATGTTATATATCATGCATATATTTTAATAATGTTAAAATAAACAAGTTTATCAAAATCTGTTTGTTTAATTAACATAAAATAAATTAATTTGAATATGCAATTTATCTTTGTATCAATCATATACATGTAGAACTTTACATTTAATTATAAGTGATTATTGGTCAATCATGGTGTCGACATAAGAGACAGATTAGAGTCTTAAGGTTAAAGTGTGAAAATGACATGGATCAAAAATGGGTTTTATTAATATTTGATGTACGAATATAAGGAGGTTTTCCGGTATATATTTACAACCATTTATTGAAAATTAATGGTTTCCATAAAACGGCAAATATATTGTACATGTCAAACAATGAAACATGAAATTGCATTTTTTTAAAACTAAAATTAAAGCTATTTACCGGTAAGAAAGCGAATGGGTAATGTACTGAAAATTGTATAAAATATTGCACAACATTAACTGTCATTAAAGATAAAAAATAGTAGTGTACAATTTTGTAAGCTCTAACATTCAGAGGTTATCCTGGGTTGAAAAAACTATGGGCCATACAAATGGGACAATGCATACATCTACATATATGGTCCTCTTCTTATATAAGTCTGTATATATATTAATTATACATGTTGGCCATTTGACAAAATGATGGGTCATATTTAAAAATGGATAGGCCAAGAAACTCCTTTTATTTTGTGCCCTAGACCTAATAAAATTAGGTACATTTACTTAGTTTGGTCATCTTTGGGGCCTTTAGAGATATGAATGAAATCATGATCAGATTATAATATATCTTCCATGATTTTCATGCAATTTATCAATGACCCATCCCCAAATTTTAAATTATCCCTGAACTTTAATACATAACGATATTGTAATTATAACAGGGATTTACCGGACGCAGAATCCTGCGTATATTACTCCCAACAGTTGCACCTGGACTCCCAGATAAACCAACCCTGCGTCCAGTAGGACGCATAGAACGCATAGGCTTTATTGTATTTTATTTCTTTCTCATCTGCCTTTTTATAAAATCAGAAACAAATTTCTTTCACAAAC
>JAUMGZ010095667.1:0-17879 GCA_032359645.1 Pododesmus macrochisma
ATTTGTTGCACTAATGTTGATCCTTTTTGTAAGTCAGTTGTAAGGTCAAAGTCAGGAGCATGAATAATAGTGAGGGCGTAGTCCAAACGGCTTGCAATGTTCTGATGGATCGTATAACCTGTTAGCCATTTTGCTTTGGAAGGAACCTAAAATCAATAAAAATTACAATAATGTATACTAACCTTGAAACATACATATTTAAAAACAATTCAGAATAGGGATCAAATAAGAAATAAAACTAATCTAAAAGCTTTTTGTGATATTATCGATGTAATTGAAATATAATTAATAAGTTTACTTGCATGGCGAATAAAATGTTAAATAGATCGAATGTAAGAGTTTGAAATAAAATAGTTTAGATATTTAATTGTCTTTAAATCAATATTGCTCATCTCAAATGAGATGGTTATGCAGGAACTCATATTCAAGTGAGGTGTATGGTTTTTTTTAAATTGAAATCTGTGTTTGCCATTGCTTTCCTTTGTACACATATCATTCTTCCAAATTTAAACGCCACTTACAGCAATATTTTAGAAAATTGTGATGGTACAAATAGTTTATTATGCCCGTTTTACTTCTCTTTTTTCAAAGATATGCTGGTCTGGAAAAGACAAAATTGAGATGGGGCATGGACAGAATAAAGTTTAAGGCGTTAGTTGGAAATACTCTGAATAAATGTCAGTTTTGAAAAAAAAATATCAGTTCTTTGGATACCATAATATTCAAAGTTCTGTGGAAACAAAATTAAGAGAAAGAAAATAAAGTCTATTTAAACTTAAAATGCAACATATTTAAAAAGGAAATGTTGTATGAAATAATGCACACACACACACACACACACGCACACACGTCTTAACCAACTATAATGCTGTTCTTCACATGTTAAATAAATTGTGAGCGTTGTTTGCCAACATAAACATACATTGGCGCTTCAATGGTTGCATGATCAATGAATTTATTGCATACCATTTACACATAGAACCAGTACATATTGTGTGTAAATGTATTTCTTTTAAATCATGGGGTTTCACTTTGATTGATTGTGATTTTACAGTAAGCAGATATTCGTCGTCATATTGATATAATGGTGCAATTGTAAAATCTTGCTTACCACAGTTGATTAAATATATGTTTACTGCCTGCAATACATCTATGTTGTTCATTCATAATCTGTTTACGGTGTAGATTTACTCGTAAACAAATTTAGTAGTGCTACCAATATATTACCGTCACAATAACTACATCTCATAACATTAATGACATTTTCAGAATCACAAGATAAATCACATTTATGTACTTATTTATAGTTCTTACCTGTCTATATGTGTGCAATCAATCATTTATCAAGCTATTTTGTGAGAGCCAATACAAGTTTAAGTTGGCGAAAAGCGCTTAAGGTTCATTAACCATGCATAACAACAGCATATTTCTTGTGTTTTTATTTATATGCGTTCTTCACGTGGGATCTATCACCAAAACTTGCATATAACTAATGATGGTTATAATGAAAACATTAATGCTGTACACATCTAGGTGAATAAGATTCATTTAACTGTTCATATATTTGTATCACTCGTCGCAACTTCGGCCGTTTCCGTGTACTCATCTAACCTCGTCCGTATAGCGGAAGCGGCCATTGAAACTACTTTCAGAACTTGACGAAGTACAACAGAGATACGTTATATAAACGATGTTCATACGAGCTAAAAATATGTTTCATGCATTCTTAGAAGGTCGCTATTTCTATAAAATAGCATTTTTAGTACACTACACTGGGTGAAGCGTCTCCTTCCGGCGAAGAAATGTGCAGTGCACATATCACCGACCGTAGTACGGCCGAGGTTTGAATGAGAGTAACGGATTCACCCGAGGTTTGCCGATTGATATTTGTATATGACCGTGTATACATTTCATGAGATTCATTAACTTACTTGACATTGGTCTTTACCCACTAACTGGAATCGAAATTGATCGTCCCAATTTACTCCAAGTATATAGTTGGTCATTGTATTGATTAACCCAATCTTCCCTGAATTAGTAGCGCCAACAATAAGTACAGTTTTGCCTTGATAATCCTTCCTTGGATCTCCTGAACAAAAATAGTTTAAAATGGTATTTCGATAATCACCCAGCACGAAATAAATAGACACACATTTTCACAAAAACGGTAAAAATAAACACAGGCGCTCAACATAAAACGATTTCTTATACATAAATCATTAAAAACTAATAAAGTTTAACACTCACCAAGATTAACTTGCACAGAATATTAGTGTCTTACAAAGAGTATGGATCTTTCCTCTTATAGATATAATATTTATTGGAGCCATGCATCATATTTGCTTCTGAACACTTGTTATACTGAATCTTTTCCGAGGAGACAATTCTGTGTGTGAGACACGCCGCCAATTATTCCTGATTTATTAAGGTCTACCAATTTTTTTTTAGTTATGGACTTAAAAAGATAGTTAAAAACTTATCCGTATTCTAAATTGCTGTATTTGATGGATATGTTTTGACTTTTTCTTTATTGTCAATCAGTCAGTCAGTCTTTTGATGATATTTAATTCTACATAAATTATAACGTCACTTTTGCTTATGAGGGCTCGGTTTTCCGAAACACGTGTCCAGAGATATACGTTTACATTTCCTTTTTTGACTACGCGCATATTTAAAATTTTGCCAAGAAAATGTTGGAGTTATTGTTGGGATGTGGTTTTGTACACCATAAATATCGTGATTTTTTCCCAAGCTCCTTTTTGTTAAATAGCCTTTTTCCGAAGTCTTGTTAATTCTAAATTATTTTCTCTATAGCGTATATTAATGACGACAACTTCGAAGCTAGGTCCGAAATCCGGGACAGGATTGTCTCACACTGAATATACCTCTTATAAATATAATATTTATTTGAGGCGTGTTACAGATTGCCTTATTGTAGTATTACAGAAACATACCAACTCATAAAGATCGCAAATGCATTGTAGATATTAGAAATTCAAAAAAAAAAAACAATAAAAATAGACGGAAAATAGTGAAGGTAAACAGATCTCTTACTAAGAACAATACAAATAGATAGCAAAAAACATATACATATATTAGAAACTCTACAAGAACTGCAAATATAGATAAAGACAGCCACAAAGAAAAATAAAAAAAACCCAGATTAAGACAAAAAAGATAAAAAACATAGTACATAATATACATAGAAAGTCAAAACAATACAAATGTGTAGAAAGTATATATATTGCCAGTTAAAAGACAGACATGTATTTTGTAGCAATAATTCTCCTTCATTGTTCTGTTTTATCAACACGACTAATATATACGGTACTTTATTCAGTTTCATATTTTGAATAGAACTTTCATATTGTATAATTTTATTCTTTCATAATTGTCATATCTAACTAAATAAATAAATAAGATAATCATACTAATATACATGATTAATAATGACAAACTCACCAAGTCTAAAACTTCTTAGTTTCAAGTCATTATCAGTGTGTACTTCCTCTAAAGGAAGTTTAAAAATCGCAGGTGAATTGAAGCTAATTTGAGTTGAACATCTCTGCAGTTTTAATGCGCTGGACTCGACGGTCGTTACGTTATCACTCTCATCACTCAGCATACCATCTTCTCCTGTTTCTGCATTGATTTGTCGGATTTTAAATACATACGACGTTTTGAATTTCAAATCAGTTATCAACATATTTGGTAAATGGGTTGTTTTCATGAAGCTTTGCCACAGTTTAGCGCCCTGTTCTTTAAATTTAATTTCATAGAAGTCGTGTTCACCTAATGCCTTAGTTTCTGTCCACTTAAGATTGACATGACCGTTTCCTAGAACTATTGCGTTAGGCCTGCCTGGTTTTTCCATCTGATAAGAAAGAATCAGATTAAAAAAAGTATCGGTGAAAAGTCAATAATACACTGACATTTCATATTCATGACACAAACCTAAAGCTGTCATACAACGTAGATTTTGTTTAGAAAGCATCACTAGTTACTTCCCTATCCTTGATAATTTTTCGTGGTAGGGAAGTTTCAATGTCTCGGTTATTTTGAATATTATGCAAGCCGGAGCTTATGTCTCTGTTTAGAAAGGTCGACACGTCATGTGGAGAGGCTCTAAGGAGGCGGTCGACAGAGTTTATTACCAACATCCCCCCCCCCCCACGCACACGCACACACACAGATATACCCATTGAAAGTGTAACAACGTAATTAAGATTTGGATGGGATGTTATATAAGTCCTAATTAAACAAGACAGCATAGGTCAATTTGCATGAACCTTTAACAAAGAACATCTATAACTAGACATATTATTTAGTAACTGGACAAATTCAAAAGGGTTGGAATAGTCAATGAACCCAAATAGTCCATCTTTGTTTTTGTTTCTTTGTCTGATTCATGGTGTGTTATTTACACAAGTATGTTAGGTGAAGTAATCCAATCAATACGAATATAGTTTTAGTGGACTTTCACATCTCAAATATATTATAGTAATATTTCTTTCCGACGTATCACTATGAAAGATAAGCTTTTCGAAATCCTCATAGAAGATTCAATCTGCAAATATGACTTCATATATCTTTTGTAATTTATAAAAGAAAACACGTATTTTAAGAAAAGTGCGATAAAATTATACGATTGCACTATATTGCTTATTATGATCCGCTTTATAGAGCTGAAAAATGCACGTTCGTTGTCATGCATTTTATATTTTTTTCAGTCGTAATGTAACGTGATACGAGTTGCAAACACAATCAACAGATGAAAAAATAACGCTGCATGCTAGTGTTAAAGAAATATTTTGATGAAAAAAAAAACCCAAACAACCGAAATGTTCAAGAGCATTTCATTTACCTTTCGTGTGTCGCTACCCACTTCTTCTGTTTGTACACAAGCATCGTCAAACAGGGGACCTGCCATGTTTTCATCGTCTGATAATGTATCGCTTCTCCTGAGAATGGCCAATAAGGGGATAAGATAATGTTGTCCCGAATATCATTTTATCACTCTAACAATTGATCAACCTACGTTCATAATGGACGCAGTACATTATGATCTAATACATTCATAACAAACATAAATATCGTAAACATATGCTTTCGATTTTCGTTTTAATGGACGTTTCCGATGTAAAAACAATTGATTTGTAAATATTTAATCATAAATACGCTGTTTCATTATTCTATTTTCATATACTTTAAAGTAGTAATTCGAAAAACGAAGACGACATTCTAAAGCCGTGTGTCCATGGACATGGGCAACAAAAGGACAACGGTAGATGCACAAAGACAAAATAACCAAACATACATTTATTAACTAAAATATGAAACATCACGAACTTTTATTGAAAAAAAAAACTAGAGCCAAACCAGGTGCTTGCGATAAGTTAAGCGTTTCCTGCTACACATGTGTCAACCGCCGCGAGGCTTCCGTTTCATTAAGGTGTATTGCAACCTTGTCCACTTTTTGCAAACAAGCATATGTCACTGCTATGATGACTAAATAGTAAAGGAGAAACACCATTAACAGGATAGGAATAGAAGTAGCAACATTAGCATGATAGCAGAGCGGTAAAAATAGTGCGACGAGGGGCAAACTCCCCGCATGACGGCATTCTTCATGTTATATTAAATTATATTATATTATATAATCAAATATTAAATTTAAGTTTAGAATGGATGTTCGGTCTATCTATTTTTTATTATTATTTTATCACACGAGTCATACATAATATTTATCAGGTTACATTCATTTTTTAAACTGCGAATCCTAGTGTCCTTACGGAGTTGCTAAATGTAATAAAGTTTAGTATTTATTGTTCAAGGTTTCTACTTTTGGTTCTGCTTTAAACAGTTTACGAAATTAAACAATTCCTACTTTAAAGCATACTTTAAATATAAATCTTTACAATAGATATTAACTAATTTATATAATTAGATGTAATTTTACGTAAAATGGGCACATGTGCAAGATACAAAATGCTGTTCATTTTAGAAGAAGAAAATATAAATTCCGTCATCAAATGTGTGCTACCTTGAAAGAATCATGCCTGGCGAAATCCGATGCTTCATCGTTGATTTCATTGACTTATGTTGTTTTGCACAGGACAAGCAGAGTTTGTTAATTTCACTACAATCTAAACATCTAAAAACAGCAGTTGGAGATTTCTTTAACGCCAGACAAATGTCACACGGATGTTCAAGGGATTCTATGCTGTGGCATGCGTTTCCCTCATGCACGTTGTGAACCTGGACGCAATCGTGGCAAAACTTTTCTTCACAATGTTGACAAAATACAGTTGTTTTTTGTGTAACGTGTTGGAGCTTACACGGGTCACACACTAGTTTTCTCCCAACGTAATTATCTACAACAAAGAGTTATATACAGAATCTGAAACGTAACTATGCATAAACATATACTTGTTATTGCATCAACATTTTTGTCTTTCTCCAAGCATGAGAGTATTTTTTTTTCTTGTTTTATCTATCTTTGCTATGCATCCCTTGCATTTTAATTTGGCTGAGTTGCTGCTGTATCATTGTAAGTACATTACTATAAATTATGTACTGAACTATATGTGGTAGATTCGTAGATTCGTATATTCAACTTTTAGTTAAGGGCATTGATGAACAATCAATGTGCTTGACCAGATACAAAGCAACAGCTTAACCAACTTCAGCTACCTGGTTTATATATATATTTGTATACAAAGAAGGAAATGAGGGACAAACGGATGCGGAATAAGAAAACTCAGATGGTATTGTAAAGACAGTGTCCTTGTACAGGGGCAAACAAAAAGGAAAACAGCGGACGCGCAAATAGAAACAAACTTAAAAGTAAGCATCATGAACTTTAACATGTATCAATGAATAAATAATAAAAGTGAAAACAAATGGTTAAAAATAGGTGAGCGTTTCCTGTTTAACATATACCACCCGCTCTGTTGTTTCCGTGTCAATTCGGCATACGACAAACCATACAACAATCTTCTATTAAATCTCTGGAAACATGTTTAGAAAATAACCATGGTGCATAAAATGTTTTGTAATTAAGAAGGGTGTTTTGAGAAAAGATTATTGTAGCAAATTGTGAATGCAAATATCCACTTCTATACGATATGCGCATTTCGAAATTGGATGTGACACTATTATACAACAAGTTGGACAACATAACGTCGATCTTGTATACGCCGACATATAAAACTTACCTAAGGAATTCATCTCCTCCATCTCAACATTCTGTAATTAAGTTATCATTTGATTAATGTTCATGCACATTATTGACAATATTATATAATGAAACATCATCAATTAAAATAAATCTTCAACGGTTTTATCAAGATATACAGTTTATGTAATGTACATCTATAATAATGTATGCGTTGTGTGAACTCATTTGTGACGTATGTCGTGCCTGAAAATACAATGATAATATCTTATTGAATTATTTAACAATTATGTGCACCTGAAGTTTAGATGGAGAACGTTGACAATTTGTTGTAACACAAAATGTGAAATGCATTTCATGCATACGTCACATTGAGACCGTATTTGCTGAAGATAGTGCGTACTTATGACGACGCTATAGTGCCGTCTCACTGACATATCACGCCGATATGATACTGCACTCGGTCGCATTATCCTGACACCGAGCCAACCAGTCCTCATCCTACCCAGTAATGCTTAACACTTAGCATGGAGCGAGAGTGTGTGTAATGTTGGTAAGGCATTCATGTCAAAAAAGTCAAAATGTATTAAAAAGTAAATAAATGTGTGGTAAAAACAAAAAAAAAGTTTGATAGTATAAAAATATATATTATGACGTTAATCCACATAAACAGATCTATCAAAATCATTTAAAATAATTAATTACAAACGTATTACAAAGTAATTTGCAAGCAAACAAATATGAATGATACATAAATATATTTGATTTATGTAACTTAGCTTAACGTGCTTACATTAAAACGCAATCTTATTAAAGCGTTATGGAGTATGATCATGGTTTGCATAACAAATTTGTGATTGGTACCCCGAATCCATATATGATATACCTTTCTATTGTCGATATCATCAACACATAAAAATGCATGATATTATCAAATGCATCTATCAATCATTTGACAGCATAAGTCAACTCATGATATCCATATAAATTGATTCTTGGTGCAAATTTAAGTTTGGTTTAACAGCTAAAATGCTTTGTCATGAAAAATGCATCTGCTTTTTCTAATTAACTTAACTACACTTAGGTCGAAAATTATATACAAACAACTATCACGATATAATACTACATGTTCCTTGCAATCACCTGATATATAATGCTTTTACTTATTTGTGGAAAGCAAACTCGCATTGAAGCTGTGAAAGGAGTTCACATTCGACTCAATAGAACCTCGTGTTTCAGAAAAAAAAGTTAAATTGGTAACAATTATCTTATTACATTATATACGTAAAGGGAAATGTGCATTTTATTATAATCAAACAGTTCGTTCTAACGAACATAAACTTTAAAACCTTATTTAATATACGCAGAATATACGTAAAAATACAAAAGTCAAAAGTGTTACGCAAAGTTTAATTTGTTTCAAAATAAACTAACCTCTTTATAAGTTGAGTGAGGTGGGCCTGTCATTGGTCCAGGATTTGATTCAATTCCAGATAACAGAAGAAGCATGTTGATGAACTCCAAGGATCCTTTGTGTTTACACTTATTGCTTTCACTTTTTCCAGACATCACACTACCCAAGGGTTTGTAAGGTCCCAACTCCACTGGGGTCTAATAAGAATAAATGTAACATTGATGATCATGGAGGATGCAATCGATGATTTGGACATATAATGTTATCTCATAAATATTCAATTACATTAAGCCCACTATGTGACCTCATTTTGGTTGTAAATTCATAAAGATATTTCTTCGAATAGGTCAATTATTATAGTATTATGTACTGTACTATTGGACAACAATGCAAGCGCGTGTGCTCATCAATGCATGTTCATTGTCTTACCCACTATAGTCAAAGAGGTCTTACATTTTGTTGGTTATAAATAGCTTATATGTTTTTCAACATAAAAAGCATAAGGTAATCATTAAAAAAAAATTGATGAAAAAAATGCCTCGCGTTATTTATATAATAACCAAATTGAATCTAAAATCTAGGCAGGAACAATATTCTAGAAACAACTTAACTGAAACTGTCTTACGGACATTTATTTGATAACCATTTCAGGAACTCACTTATTATATATATCTTCTTCTACATCTAGATAGTAACACTTCCTTAATGAAGACTGAATTAAAAGTAATTTAAAACCCTGTATCAATAACCTACACTTTAGTAGTTAATAGCGATCATCGAAAGATAAATGGCCATTTAAACATTCTGTAGTTGGGGATTCTTTTTCTTAAACGTTTCTAAATTTATGCAAAGCACGGTAAACTATATGCATACCTTCAACATTAATTTGATGACCATGTATATCCATCTCCTTGTTATATTGAGACAGATAAAAGAGAGGTTAGCCAGCATTGTCGTATACAGAAGTGTGGTTACAATGAACATACATGTGGCGAACTTCCATTGTATACAAAAGAAAACCACGTCCAATCCGTCGCCGTGCTGAAACGTCCCGATGCGACACCTGTATGATGAAATGTCAACTCCCATTTTGTCTACAAAAATGATACATTTCTCTGGTTGTTTATACGAATATATAAATGAGTTAGATTATCTAAATGAACACAACAGATGGCTGTCCGATCCCCAGTTGTCATTTTGTTTTTTAGATTTTTCTCTTCACATCTTATAAGATTTAATGATTGCTAATCGTAGCGGGGCCTTTTGCAGGATGTCCCCTAATGAAGAAGCACCATTCACAATGAGAGCAAATGTCTAAGGAGGCAAAAAACTTAGCACGGGTAGTTTACATATTAACATTACACCTTTATACCAAATTTGAAAAGAAAAAAAAGTATTCAGACAGTTTTTTCGAAAGTTTGACTTATCACATATTTAAATTTGAGTTCGCAGTGTTGAAATACACCTTTATAACAAATCTAAATGAAATTAAAGTAGTAGTAAATTCAAAAAATCAAGACGATGTTATAAAGCCTTAATGATATGGATATGGACAAGCAAAAGGAAAACGTGGGACGAACACAGACAAACATAATCAAATATACACGTATTAACTAAAAGAGGAAACATTACAAACTTATATTTAAAAACTAGAAGCGAAACCAAGTGCTAGCGATATTGTAAGAGTTTGATGCTCAATAATTTCTCACAAGACTAAGATGCATTTAAACAAATAAAATATTCAACGATATATACACGACAATATGCTTACATTAACTTAATTCACATGAGAAAGCTTTAACAATATGCACACGACAATATGCCTACATTAACTAAATTCTTATGATTCTTGAATCTGCTGTATTTAACTTAAATAAGCTTGAACGAAAAACGGTTGATGAATATGTTTTATATCATACTGAAGAAGTCATAGGTTTTCTAAATCAACTTAGAGTCCGTATCACAACGCCAGCAAAGATAGGTTTACAAGCTTTGGATTCAAATAGTTTATTATTTAAGGTTTTCGTGAGCTGCTTTCAAGATGCAGTCGATACCTTAAAGAAGTTCAAACAAGCAGACAATCGTTCCATATATCGGTCGGATAGACGTATAGCATTATATAGTTTTATTGTTGAGAAATGGTTTTGAGATGACACATTGATCAATTTTAAATCGATGGTCCAATTTTAAAACGATGGTCCTAGGGCCGCCATTTTGCCCGAATAGTATGTGAACTGCAGTTAACATTAAATCAAGGCCAACATCTAACATCAGTGTGATATGTCCAAAATACAGTTCTTCTCTGTGAAGAATTAACGAATTAACTTACGTTTCTCTTTCTCCTAATGAAGACAAGCATAATTGTGCAGTGTTGACAGTCGATCATCGACTTTACCCATAATGATATAGAATCACCGATCGAATGTGGACGTTGGAATCAACATGTTTGAATAAAAGTCAAACAACAAAGTTAAACATTTCTAAATTGTTGTAAAGAATAAACATTTCATAGAAGTATTCAACAAAGAACTTTAACACTGACCTTTTATGTGAAATGGTTTTCACATTACACTATTTCTGAAGTTTTCCTCAGTACCTTTCTCACCCGGTATCAAAAGCCGCCGACACAGCTTGTATGCCCCTAATGACTCGTGTGCAAACCATTAACAATCTATGACAATGCAAAACTATGTGAAATGTCTGTTAATAGCCCAGGTCTCGATGCATATATTAACTGACATATGCAGTAGTTCCAAGAAATTTTACAATCATACAATGCTTACTGAAGATTTGGAAATATATTAGAATGTACTCTTTAAAAGGCATGAAATGTGTACATGCTTCAAATAATTAAAACTGTTACCTAAGTGTATCAATAGTTCTTTATCGTTAGAGATAGTCTATCTTTAACATTTCGACGAATTGGGATATATTATTAGAAAAATGAGTTGTCATTTTTTAATCTTACGCATAGTTAATATATAACAAAGCAGTAATGTTTGCATAACGTGACACACTCCGAAGCATTCATGTTATCAGCTGTTGAATCTATTGGTTGGTTTTGATGACCGATTATCAACTTTGTTTTAAGAAAACTAAGTAGAAACGTTTTGTATTTTGTATTCCATCGAGGATATTTAGACATGTTGTTTCACGTTTATATATATATTACTGCAACCGAGATAATTTCTGGTCACCGGCAAGATTTTATGTTCAAAAATATCACTTAAATGACAACGATTCGATTTAAAACACAATAACCAATTTAATTGTATCGTATGATTTCAGGTGGATGTATCTTTTAAAATTACTTACGTTGTTAACTCTCTATTCTTGGTCTAGCGCTAGGTTGGACTCGCGTTTTCTTTTGCTAGGTGTTTTCCGTTATATACAGTAGTAGTACATAAGCGTAGTAAATTATCTATTTTAAGTGTCACATATTTAGTAAGAAGATATATACAGTATATATTTACATTCCTGAAATGTCCCGCCTCATGAACGTATGAGACACAATCCAATTGCAAGTTTACTAAATTAATTAAAACACATAATAACCATAATATTACCATATGCACCACTAAAACACTTAAGATTTTCAATTGTAATACCACATCGGTTAACATAATATGGTGAATGCATGTAGCTACCGCTAAACGAAAGGTTCTTTTTTGCAGCAATACGAATAAAGTTCACTATTTAAAAAAAGAACTTTATCAAAAACAAGCAAGTCACTAAAGATATAGACATTCTTTTTTTATAATAAATTTAGGTTCGATACACAAGAACTGGAAATCTTCTGGCACAATAAAAACAGGATGAATGGAATAAACAGTACAATAGAAGATATAAATCAACAATAGCCACATCAAACAAATTAGCACAAGAATAAATGGAAGTAAATTGAAAACACAACAATCCTCAAGACTAGCCATCCATGCGGACCTACTTAGGACGATCATGCGGTACGAAACTAGGCGGTGTGGTCAGATCGGTTAACGAGGCCACAACCATCCCACTCAAAAGATTCTATAAAAGTAAGGGGTAACACCATTACATGGTATCACTTCTTTCCTACACTATTCCTATTGCGTTACAATTCGTTCCTGTTACACCTTCTCCCTATCTTATTGTTATTGTTTTTAGGTGTTGGTACATTTTTGCTGCACTACTAAAATATAGTTGAAATGGCGTTAAACGATCAAGTATTGACGTTTGAGAAACAATCATGTTTATTTCACAGCTGTTTGCCTATAACGTTTCTAACTATATACAGAGACATGTTTTATTGTATGCATTTTCATTTATATGGCACTTTCTCTAATTGCTCCTTGAAATAAGTTGATCTATTGCAATTGTAAATTGTTATTCTTAGTTGCAGTTTAAATAAACTTGTGTTGGAAAAACCAAAGCAGGGTTTCACTGCACATTGTACATGACAACCGCCTTATGTTAAGTTAATGTACGGTAATGTGTTTTCATACTGTCTGATTAGTCTTAACAATTAAGAAGATACCTTTTTTAAAGTATTAATATATTAGCTATTGAGGAGTCCCTGTGACTGTTATATTGTATTTCGTTATCTCGGTCGAAGGTTTCTCTGAAAGATTATTGTTCTAACCCTTTGAATAGTGCATGTGCTGGTTACGCGTCAAGGTGCATTGTTTTGTAACATTTATACGGCAAATCAAACGATTTAAAAACCCACACATTCGTGAAAAATGACAAAGATAGTTATATGTCAGTACATGTTCATTTGCAGTGGGTGAACTGTACCAATATTAAATATATATATATAAACACTTAAAAACCTAAATATTCTTGGAAAAACGGCAAATATAGCTTTATGACAGAACGTGTTCAATCACCGACTTAGCAAACACAATTAGAAGTAATTAAGAAGAGAAGTACGTGTGTGAGTTTGAGCAGTTATGTGAGATTGTAGATAATTCACCTTAACAAAACACCTTTAATAATCTTTAATTAACTTGTCGGACTGATTACTGCGATAAGTATATATATCCTATTATTTATTCACTGCGTGACTATCCATATTCACAAAAGTAATAAGACCCTACATTACAATGCAATGTGTTTATCAGACATTCCTAATCAACCAACTCTGCGAAATATAACAAAAGAAGAAATGGGATAAACAGATTAAAGGTTATTGATAAACAGACAATAGCTACTTCAAAAAGTCAACACCGATTATTGACATAAGTTATAAGAACATATTATCCTGATTTCGCTAAAGTTTAAGGATATATCAAATGTTTACATCAAAGATGTTGTAGATTATTTGCATGTGTCACATACAAGTTTGCTAAATATTTATGGGAAATATTCAATTATATATACATATAATTTGTAAAAAAACAAAACAAGACGAGTGGAATCATAAAGAGAAGGAGATTCAAGATTGTACAAATGAAGTCCTTGACCCCCCCCCCCTCCCCAGGGGACAGTTGGGCGGGGCCTAAAGGTGTTAATATGATAGTTTGCTTATAAATGACATCTCCTCTGAAACAGAAGAACGAAAAACATCGGCACAACAGCAATAGCTGTATCAAGCAATTCTGCACCAGAATAAAAAGGAATTTAAATTACGTTACAACTTTACTCAAGACGTGTTATCCGACAATTCCGGCCGATGTGGTTAAACCTTGTTAAATAGGCCACAACCTTCCCTTTATACATAGTTTTTCTTGAAAGTAGTAAATTCGAAAAAACCAAGAGCACACAGAAAAAATAACAAAATATACATTTATTAACTAAAAAAGGAAACATTACGAACTTTACACCTGATTTCGCTTCTGGTTTTATAATAGAGGTTCGTGATGTTTCCTTTTTTAGATAATAAATGTAAATGTCATTATTTATTATGTGTGTGTTGCTCAAGTTTTTCTTTTGTTGCCCATGTCAATTGACTTACGGCTTCAGACTATCGTCTTGATATTTTGTATTAGCGTCTTCAAGTGATTAGCCACATAACAATGGATGGAGCCAGGGAAAGGAGGACTTTTACAGAAATAAATTATAAAATCATGTATCAACAAAGTATCATCATAATTTACCTATAAATGCATTCTTTGACCAATACATGCGAATAGTAGGCAGTTGATGTATACCCATAAGTATCTTCAATCCAACAAATTTAGAACAACATCATTTCTGGTATAGTGATATAAACCAAGTTGTTATCTTGAAGGTTCATCTGCTTTTGCCTTGCAATCAACTTACTTTGTTCGTCCAACGTTGTGAAATACAACAACACATCAGCAGTGGAAAGTAGTGGGAAGGTTGAGGCCTCAGATACCGGTTTAACAACACCACCTGGTTTTGTAATTTGTGATCTTCCTTTGTCGGTCCGCATAGATTACTAGTCTTGAGGATTGTAGTGGTGTCAATTTATTTCCTAACAAAATGGTGCTTAATTGTTTTATGCAGAAAAATGTTTAGTTTTTTGTCAATATCTCTCGTTCTGTTGATTCCTCTCATCCTGTTTTATAGACATGTTATATAACAGAGTATAGTGCGTAATAAAGAGGAAAAACTGCAAGTGTTCGTATACAATCATGCTTATAAGTCTTACTGATTGGACATCGATAAATTCATATGGTTAAACACGATGTAACTACATTTAAGGAATAAGTCGCCAAAATGAACAAGTTAAATTAACGGTATCAAAGAGAGCAACTTTATCTCTAAACATCACTAAGGTAAAACATAATGTGTACTTAAATGATATCAGGTTTCCTGTTAGGTATCATTAGCAGGAAACAGAACTGTATTAAGCGTTTCAAAAAAAACCTTTTATTATTGCTGTATAATGCTTACAAGTTAAGGCATCAATGGGTCATCGTGGGTTATTAAATATATTAGAAAGATTATAAAGGAAGTGATCCAACCTAATAATACGATACACACACAACTATATTTAACAATGCTATATTGTGTAAGATAGAACACGTCGGAATGTTGTCCAATCACAGTCAAATAGGAAAGAAGGCGTATAAAGCATACAGTAGATATGGTGTAAAGGTACGGTGATATTCGATGATATAACAACGGCTTATTATCATTCAACAGTTACCACGCAATAAATCACAGAGAAACAAAATTAAACATATCTTTATAGCAAATATAAAACAAAAATTTGCCTAACGTAACATAACCATTACCATCGTGATTATTCCTCCTTTGCTTCAGAGCTTTAATTTATCGAGGTCTTGTCTATTTTAAATTCATTTTCTCCTTCGAGTCCGTTGATGACGGTTGATTTGGAGCTTGGCTTCGGGTCAAGGGCGGGGTCCTTTCACCTCATGCCCAAAACTAAAACAATCTCATTTGTCTGGTTAGTTCTTGTGGTGACTATTTGATGAAGCTTTTGTTTGTTTGTCAATAGCGTTTGTTCTGTTGATCCTATTTCTTCTTGTTTTTGACGAGAGACATTGACAAACAAACAATAACTGCATCAACCAATTAAGCACAAGAATGTATTACACAATAAATTGGCATTACAACAATCTTCATGACTAGTAATCCATGCGGACCTACTTAGGACGGTCACCCAGCACGCAACCATGTGATATGGTTAAACCAGTTTCTACCTAAACCTTCTCAGCGCCAACATGAGACTTGAAGTCATAATATAAACATACATTTACAAATTTAATAAATACACTCCAAGGCGCTGTAAATCATCTCAATAACTAACCTCCAACATCAATTGTCCATACAAATTTAAACGAGTAAATCGTTTATACATATTTATACAAAGGCAATAGTAAACACGAAAATCGGACATTGCCTAGTAGCATAATGATGAAAACAGTGGTAATGATCATGAGTGTTAGATTCAAAGATTCCACATTTAGTTAAGATTATGAAAAGTGACATTGATGAACAATCAGTGTGCTCGTAAAGGCACACTTTAAGTACCTCTTGCATTATCTGTATCAACTATGTGTATATTTGTGTAACCAACACTGCTGGTGGACCTATCTGGTTGGTTTTGAAAGACCAATTTGCACACACAGCATATATGACTTGGGTATCTCTACACCAATATTTTGAGTTAAGTTAAACACATTTTCTACCATAATCGATTGCGAACCTGTCAAAAGTATATGGGTCATTTGTTCTCGATAATTCGTTAAATACACAAGTCTGAATGAACACCCCAATCGTCACTATCACAATTCCGGCTTAACAAAGCATGTTGCCGTCATGGATTCCAATATTACTAAAATGTTACTTTGTTTACACACCATGCATCAGCAGCGTGCTTGATATCCTGTAATTCAGTTTTCTTACTTCCCATCTTCAAAATGCGGTCCACATGTTTGTTGTCAGTATATAACTTGACTTTTTTATTTTTTCTGAATATGTTTGTTCCCTTTTCAATATCCTGTCCACTGCTTCTAATTTCCTCCAAGTAGAATTGTTACATCTCCCACTAGGATACCATGTACCACGTACCTTCAAACTGTTTTATCTTGTTTAATTGTACATGAACTATATGTCAACTGACCTATTTCTCTTGTCAAATTAGCCTCATAAACAAATCTTGTTTTTTTGACTAGGAAACCTAACCACTGAACATATTGTGTTGGTACCTATTCACTTGTATCCTCTGCTATTAGAAACCCCAGTCTGTTCAAATATGTCTTTATTATAAAACTTATTTTGATTGCCTCCCTTAGCACACTATGTCAACAAGACCATCATCACGATACATTACCACTTTAAATCCTGTTCGTTTCCAATACTTTACCACTTCCTTTGGAACTTTAGTAAAATATATCTGATGTCGCTCTACCAAAGGCAAAACATTGAAAACATAATACTGACTATTATCCTTAAAATCCAGATTAGAACGATCCTCCTGATGATCATATATCATGATATTAAGATATGCACTTCTAAGATAAAAAAACCAAAACCAAATACGACCCCTTTTCGAACAAACCTCGTGCTGTTTGAGTGTCCTTATACAAATCTGAACTGATACAAACATGGATTTAAATGTCTACAATTCATCACCATTCTAGGTTTACCTGTCTTCCCGAATGCCACCGTGAGTGGATTTACCACGTGCGAAGTACTATCTATCTTTATAATACACTCCTAGGATAATAAACTTATAAATTATCCGGTTAAAGCAATATTGTTCATATTCTGTCTTCTTGTGGCGCCATGTACACCGTGCCAGGAATTTTTAAACGTATTCCTCTGGACACGTGTTTCGAACAACCCAGTTCTCCTCAGCAAAGGTGACGTTATAAT
>JAUMGZ010095778.1:0-17879 GCA_032359645.1 Pododesmus macrochisma
ATGTACAACCATATATTGTGCATATTATTATAATTATAAGAAGTTGAACATTTCTTGTGTATTGGCGATATCGCCTTTCCAGAGAAATGATATTTCTAATGAACCTTGTGTCAGGTATTTAGTGGAGTCCTTGTAGTAGACAGCTTGACAGATATAAAAATTAAAAATAAACAGAATGTAATTCTAATTACATGTGAGATCCCCATTTCATACTTGCCTCCGCAAAACTGTAAATTTCCTACTTTTAACTATGAATTAATTGGCCAAAATTATTATCATATATGTTTTACTTTGACTGACCAACCACTGAAAATACTCAACCTGTAAATATTTTTGATCTCTTAATTTTTTCAGTTTTCTTCAAAATTTTCTTAAGTGCATTAACATTCTGTGCTTCATTACCAAAAGAAACACATGTTTGAATACTGATTTAAGGTCACTGATGATTTTCATATGTCCATCTTCAAAACTGATGTTCAAGTTTCACTGTCAAAATGAAAAAAAGCAAAAAACTAAATAAATAAATCGTATTTACTTACCTACTTACCGGTATCACCAATATTGGTGTATTGGTGAAGGGAAAACAAATGATGTCGTAAAGTTGGACTCATCTTAGAACTAATAAGAAAATAAGAAATAAAAAATCAAAAAAATCTTAAAATATGAATAAGATCAATTGAAATGGTTCATTTCTTAGTTTGGTTGGAGTCTTGTCTTTTTTTGCAAATTAAGAAATTTAGTTATATATACAGGGAAGCATTCTTTGAATATCCTATTGTTAAATATTAGTAAGAGGCGCTCCACTCTCACCTAGATAATAACTGTTAGTGTAAATATAATTAGGTGTAGCTAAGTTACTCTTATTTATGTTTTGTCAAAGTTATCCCCCTTTAAGTCATATAATTATGTAACATTATGACATTTTGTGGAGACACAATATTGTACATAGATGTTTTAGTCCATCCGGACGGAAGATGCAAGGTGGACTTTTCTCATACAAATCCTGTCCATCGGCTGTCATTGTTAACTTTTCACATTTTCGACCTCTTGTCCAATACTATGGGACCAATTTCATCGAAACTTGGCAGAAGGCATCCTTGGGGGAAGGGTTTCAGATCTGTTCAAATAGGTAGGTCTAAGTTTTCATGGGCCTCTTGTTAATTGTAGCTGATTTAGGTGGAGAAAAGTAAGCTCCCTTCATGCTTCAATTGTAGATAAAAAAACATATTAGGTGGGATCAAATTCATTCCTTTTTGTGGATACTTAGCAAAAAACTATAACTAGTATATGAATAGTTTATAGTTATTATTACTAATACCAAAAGTGTGCCGGGAAATAATTACACATAAATCTGTTATAATGTTACAATAAATACCCATACATGGCAAATAAGTGAACAGTTTATATAATATATTTTTTCAGATGTCGTGAAATATCTCTTGAAGTCTAAGAATGACAACACTGCTGTAAATATTCCCAACAAAAACGGAAGAACATGTCTTCATATAGCTGCTATCGTAAATAATCTTCCTCTATGCAAGCTTCTAATCGACAATGGTGCTGATAAAAATGCAAAGATGACCCACAAGGTTTGTACATATTCTTTGTTATAATGCTTTATCTTTTTAAAATGTATTTTATACATATATTATACATTGCATACTTCTTTTTTACTGACATTATGAATTATGATGTTATGAATTATCTTATTGTTTTTAAAGTGCAATTCATGTAAAGATATAAAAGATGTTGACATATAAATATGCCTGCCAACCTTGAAAACATCAAATGGGTTATATTTGTACGTTTCATGGGGGAGATTTAATTTTATTATGAAAATGATAGGGTAAATAAGATTTTTTATGGGGAAGAAAATTATAAATGACCAGAATTCTGATCTATAAACATAAAATCTCACTATTTATTTGAGAAACTTGACAAGTAGAATATAAAAACTTCTAGCTGATTGTTGATATAGATAGACATGCATTGATTTGCTATTTTTTTCAAGGGTTACATTTTTTTATTAAGAGGGTGTGATGGTATGGGAAATTTTTTCTGTTCATTTTATTAAATCATTGGCACTATATAACTACATCTTACATGATATATGTTACACTAATAATCTTTACAAATATAGTGTGAAACTGTGGATAAAATATATATATATATATATATCAACTGTAGTGATGATTTCATAGTGTATACAGTGAACATAAAGTTTGGTGTGGTTGAAAGTTGTTGTTTGGAGTGTGACTGTTTGTCCATGAGTGAATTAAGTTTGCACGTATATTGGTGTTTTAATTCATGTGTCAGTCAGTGTCTGTAGTTTTCAATTTGTTTCAAAGTTTCACAGTGCTTTGTCATTTCATTATCAATGTTCAAATTCCTGTCTTCGTGTGGTGGTTTTTGACTTGCTGTGGTGCTGTTTTGTTAAGTTTTTAGCCTATCAATGTTCATATGAGATATAGTCATTTAATGTTTCTGTCGTAGGTTTTGAATTTTCACATTTTCAGAGTTCAATACTACTTGCAATCATCTTAACCTTTTACATTTTCAACTTGTCTGAAACCACTGAACCAATTTCAACCAATCCTAGTTACGCGTTTTGAGATCAAAGTTCAACACTAGCATATATGTTTACAATTTACGTTTGCTACGTCTTCTTCTAAAGCTTTGGACCAATTTCATCCAAGGGGGTGCCACTAAAGGGGAACATTTGACAAAATTTATAATATCTTCTAATAAGAAGCTAGAAGAAGGCCTAGAGTTAAATGTTTTGGTATGAATTAGCTTTAGGGCATGGAGAACCAATCTTGTTCAAGGCGTTGCCCTGGGGTCAAAAATAGGTTACACATTTTGGGGTTATAAAGTTCAACAGTAGCATATATCTTAACTATTCAAATTTGCAGCTTCTTGTCCTTAACCACTGGACTAATTTTATCTAAACTTGGTAGGAAGAATCCTTAGGGGAAGAGGGTACAGACTTATTAAATGAATGGGGCTCGGCCCTCAGGGGGTGCCACTAAAGGGTCCAAAAAGGGGGAAATTTTATAAAAAAAAATTCTTATAAACTTGGCACGCTTAAGGTAAGGGGGTTCATATTGGCTCAAATGTTGGGGCTTAGTCCCCAGAGAGTGCCACTTAGGGGCCCTAATAGGGAAAATATGACAAAGTTGCAAAAATCTTTTTCTTCTCTTACGGTGCTTGACATCTTATCGTGGCAGGGCTCTGAGGTTTAATTGTCTTAATGACCTGGAGAGCTATACTGGTGGGATGTAAAGGGATGTTGAACCCCCTTGCATGATAAAGTTTGATAGATGAGTGGGTGGAAACGCTGTTGCAGGGTTCATTATCCTCTTCCTGAACTATCCCTGCATTGCTTTGTTTTACTGTTCCTGTCGCTGCTTCTCATCCTGTCCTGTTGTTTGGTTTTTCTCCTTTGGTCTTTGGTCACGATTTCCATGAATAACTCTGGAAGTGATGTTAAGCCCTAATTTAACAAACAAATTCAAAAACATTTTTCTTATAAACTTACTGATTATGTAGTGCACAATAACCACAACTTTTGGTCAACTATACCCAGAGTGATCTCCCCTTTTACAGAAAACCTTACCAATTCCTTCACATATGCTTGTCCAGAGCATAACTTTTAAGAAATAAATATTTTTATGACATTTGGTACAAATGATGGGCACTATAAGAAGATATGCAGTGCACAAGAACCACAACTCTTGTTGTATAACTAAACTGACAGTTTTTTTTAGAATTTCTGCCAATTCAACTTTGGACAATTAATACAGCTTTAAGATTATTAAACTGTTTGAAATTCGTCCATACTGCTATTTGCTGATTTTTTGTTGTGTGCTTGTTTCTGTGAATCTGTGAAGTCCTATTTTCAGTGTTTTATGTGAGTATCATTGTGATTTGTCAGTTTACTTAAGAGTTGTGTGGTTTATATATTTTTGCTGTGAAAAGAGGATTCAGATATTGTTGTTTTTGAATCACACATGATATGCTAGAGACATGATTTAATTATTGTCAGTGTCTTTATATAAGCTCATCATTAATAAAAAGTCAGTTGATGATAAGTTGTCTTTATTAATATGACTGTTATAGGTAACCTTCACTTATAGTAATCTTATGTTTCGAGGTAGTAAGAAAAATGGAAGCAGACATATATAGGGCTTCTTAAATCACAATAGAGCCCACAAGGCAAACTGTCTAATATTTAATAGCCACAAAAAGACAGAAAACCCCTAGCAAAAAATTGACAGAATTCAGGTTCTGTCCAAACAAGAGAAAATGGCTCTTTAACTCAAAGTATAATCAGTTAAATTTAATTAACTCCCCTTGAAACTAAATTGTATAAAGAGAAATTCAGTCAGAAATCACCCTAGTATACCTGTTTAATGTAACTGACAGAGGCAGATATTTCAACCTACTGTGACAGAGTTCTAACTTTGAAACCCTAGTTTATGAGTCCAAGTCTAATGATAATTGAGCTAAATAATTAATCCTATAGTACGAGCTGTAGCAACATTGACCTATAATCCGCCTCTAGATATAGGGACTAGTGTCCATATCTCATAAAACTTTAAATATAGAAAGCTGTGAATTGATGTAAAGGAATCAACCATTGCATTGCAGTGAAGCAAAATTGTGGAGCCACCTGTCCGGGTCTCGACATGCCTCAATGGGTGCCAAATATTTGTAACAAAGAAATACAACCAACGATGTTGGGAATCAAACCTTGGACCTCTAGATGGTCAACACTCTTCTGATTGAGCTAAAAGATTAAAAGAAAATTACAGTTACATGTACCTACTTAAAGTTAATTGTTATTGTTACTACAGTTTTCTATAGCAACAAGTTAAGAACCGTACAATCACGTAACTGAAAATCTAAAGTAGAAGTCATCAGAGTCCTTAATCAAGAGACCATAGAACAAAGTTATTGTTTCCACTTTCAATGGAAGAACAAGTTTAAAAGCAACAGTATTTGTTCTGAAGTGTTAATAACCATATATGGAATAATAGGCTAAAACAATGAACACCTATAGATGTCTACCAGTAGCAACTTAAAGTTTTGCTAAAATTCATAGCACTAGAGATATCTTTGAGAAAGTTATTCAAAGGTCTTTTCTTAATACCACGACACCAGACCATTCCTGATTTCCATAGCAACAGGGTTTTTCTAGAGGGTCATACCTATGTAAGGTCATAATTTGTGTCCTTATAAACAGATAATCAAGAAGTCTAAATCAACATGTTTGAGTGAGAAATCCATAGCAAAAGAGTTATTCTCAAAATCAACAGACGTTAGAGTTATTCTAAAGTTTATAGCGATTAAAGATGTTTTTGATGTTCATAAAAACAAAGTTAATCAAAGTTCATAGCTATAAGACATGTCTAGTCTACAGCAATCAATTTGAAAGTAGTTTTATATCCATAGCAACAAAAATAAACAAGAAGTCCATTGCAATCCAAGTCCTTCTTGGTGTCCATTACAATAGACTTAACCAGAAGTTCCAAGCAATCCGAAGTGTGCTTGATGTATATAGCAAAACAGATAACCAAGAAATCCATGGCTGTTAGATGTTCTAGATGTCCATGGCAACAGAGATAATCAAGAAGTCCAAAGCTTTCAGAGATGTTCTTGATGTCCATAGCAACAGAGATAATCAAGAAGTCTGTAGCTTTCAGAGATGTTCCTGATGTCCATAGCAACAGAGATGATCAAGAAGTCAATAGCTTTCAGGGATCATTTCTTGATGTCCATAGCAACAGAAATAAACAAGAAGTCAATAGCTTTCAGGGATCATTTCTTAACGTCCTTAGCAAGAGAGATAATCAAGAAGTCAATAGCTTTCAGGGATCATTTCTTGATGTCCATAGCAACAGAGATAATCAAGAAGTCCATATCTTTCAAAGATCATTTCTTTATGTCCATAGCAACGAAGATAACCAAGAAGTCAATAGCTTTCAGAGATCATTTCTTAATGTCCATAGCAACAGAGATAATCAAGAAGTCAATAGCTATCAGAGATCATTTCTTTAAGTCCATAGCAACAGAGATAATCAAGAAGTCCATATCTTTCAGAGATCATTTCTTAATGTCCATAGCAACAGAGATAATCAAGAAGTCCATATATTTCAGAGATCATTTCTTAATGTCCATAGCAACAGAGATAATCAAGAAGTCCATATCTTTCAGAGATCATTTCTTGATGTCCCTAGCAACAGAGATAATCAAGAAGTCCATAGCTTTCAGAGATAATTTCTTTAAGTCCATAGCAACAGAGATAATCAAGAAGTCCATATCTTTCAGAGATCATTTCTTAATTTCCATAGCAACGGAGATAACCAAGAAGTCAATAGCTTTCAGGGGTGTTCTTGATGTCCATAGCAACAGAGTGATAAAGAGAATCTGAAATTTGTATCCATTTCATATGAATTTTTAAAAAACTCGTCATGAAATCTCATATACTAAGTGAAACTCATTTCAGGTCCTCTATATATAGTGTTATTTTATCAGAGTTTGTCATGAAGTTATATTTAAACTCACATGTATGTGTCTTTTTGTCAAGGTGATAGTGCCCTATAAATAATTATTATTTGTTTCACTTTTTTGAACAATTTTATGCTTCATTTAAAATAACAGTTAATTCCCTTTGTTCATCAATTCTTTAAAGGTGAAATTTAAAAAAGAACCATTTTAGTAAGAATTAAAAATGTGTGCTTAACATAATTGAGGCATGAATACATGTATATGTATTATTCAAAATTGTTTAATGAAAGCATGATATATTATATAAACATTTTTTGATAGAGTATATATAAATTAAGTGATAACATAAATAGTACGGTATGTGAGTATGTTACATACATATTTTGTGTTAGAGGGTGTATTACCTAGACGTATATCTAAGATCTCGTGGGTCGGTACAGTGGATAGATATTTTTGGTCCTATAATGACCAATATATATATAAAGTCCTCTGAATGTGACCGTTGAAGCGGTTAGTGTAATGTGTATTCGGGCTCTCATCAGAATGAATAATTATGTACAATAAAACAATCAGCTTTAGAATCAATGCAAATACTGAATTCATTGGGATACAAAGTGTACAGATATCAGTCATAGGTTTAAACACATTATAGGTAAATAAAAAAGAGGACAATGCCAAATTGTTTTATAACGTTGAAGCTATCTTTAAGATTGCACTGGGAACTGTTGCAATATGCTTTATCTCTCACAATGCTTAGTCATTTAAAGAATGGGTTTAGTAGTATTGTAATTTTTTCTTCACCTCTTTGACTCTATTTTGTGTTTGACAATCGTGGTATTCTTGTTAGTGTCGCACACACACAGTGTTTGTGTTGATTTGGGATCAAGTCAATTAAATACATAGCTGGTTAGTGCGACACACCAATATCTGGTATTGTATCCATATATACGGGTGTAAATATTCATATGACACAAAAACACTGCTTCACTCTTCATGGTGGATAAGTACTTATTGTTAATAAGGTAATTATATTGAAAGGATTTTGTACCAAGACTCTTGGTGAACTTTGTGATAAAATGGTTCAGGATTTAATAACTTTTAAGCAGACAACGTCAAATATTGGGGAAGGAACAATTGGATAATGGATATACCATATATATAATTCCTTATACTACTAGTTTAACACTTGTAAAAGTCTGTTATCAGGTGATTTAGGTTATGTAATGTTTACTTCGTAGATAAGTTGTATGATAAGTCTGATGGTGGTGACATCTGGTGGTATAAAATCAGTGAAGATTGTCAATTTTATTAAACATTTGGCAATGAATAACATTGGCGTATGAAGTTTGTAGAATTTTCTTTCTGATCAAAAGCTAACCTATTTCTGGTTATTTACTTAGTGAGAAAGAACACACTGATCTGTTCATAATAAGAACAAGTGTAACATTGAATTTAAAATATAGAAAATGTTATACAAAAAACGGCAGTATTTAAAATTCATTTAGAATTTCTCTACTGGTTGTTGAACTTTAGGAATTATTTTCTCATTGCTTCAGAAGATTAATTATGCATTCTTGCATGAAATAATTTCTCTGTTAATATGTGAAATAAGTATTAATTTATGAAGAATGAATTTACGGTCATGTTGTGCGAGATTAAAACTCTTAAATGATTTACTGTACTACATAACTGAAGTTTATTATTTTGGCATACTGGTGTGAGTTACAAACCAATGATGTGGTCATTAAAACATTTCTTTGTAAGAATATCTAATAAATATAGTGGTTTTATATTTTTAATTAAACACAAAACATTGACTTGGAAGTTTGAGTCTTTTGTACTGCCCTGGTCCGACTAATGTCCTAACACTTTCATGTTAACACTAAAACTCCCTGGGCTTAGTTTAAAATTTTAATCCTTCACGAGATATTAGAAAACAGATCAATTTTAATGCTAGGCTAAGTGAAGGTTTTTAAACTTTACACATTAAAGTTCTCTTTATTTCCAAACAGTGTGTAATTATAAAAGACTTAATAAGTTCAAATTATTACACGAGTCATTAAACTTCTCTCATTAAAGTCTGGAGGCCTCGTGGTGACAAGTCAGTTAGTTTTGTTAGGTTTTGTTCTTACTGGGAATGTTCTTATTTATAGAGTGAGTGTTTTTGTGGTAGAAGTTGTGTAGAAGTTGTCAGATTTCTGTGAATTCATATATGGGATAAACCAATCAGTCTGATTGAGAAAAGAGTAAAAATCTTTTAAAGATTTGATCAATGTTGACAATTAAAGGATATTTGTGTCATCAGTAAGTTTACTTACTTCAAATTGTATTTTCGTAATATTTGTATACTGCACATGTGGTGTTTGGCTAGATTTTTTATTTTATGAAATCAGTATTATGTTTCCATTTTGTTTCATGTATATTGTGTTGCTGTTTTGATGTTTTTAATTGTGACCATTTTTCTCTTTTAATGGAAGCTTTCAATATTTGATATACATGTGCAGTTTTATGTTTGTAACTTTTGCCTTGAAAACATTCACCAGGAAAAAGTAACAATACCCTTGTTTCAAAGTGTTGATAAACTGTAAGCCAATTAAACTTCTCACGATAGACAGAATTTAAACATGGATATATTTGTTTAAAAATAAAATAAATAAGAAGGAACTGGCCTTCATGAGTTAACCTGAGATCATAGCATTGCAAGTAAAATCGATAATGATTTAAACTGCTTAAGAATGATAAACGGCAATCAGATAAAATGACACGTTAAATCAATAGAAACCTGGTTTTATGTGTGTACAGCAGGGCTTAGTTACATTGTAGGCTTGTTATAGACAAGTCAAATCCATTTAAATTTAAAGTTTCAGTATATGAAGTGTTATAGATTACAGGTTAGGTTTGTTTTTCTAAATTGTTCAATTCTCTTGAGTATTTGCTGACAGTTATGATTTTTGTTGAGTTATGATTTTATGTTTTTGATGAAATACATCAGCTCAATATTTGTGTAATTATAATGAAAGATAAAATTTAGTTTTGTATCTTTTGAAAATATTGATTCAATGCCGTGATTGTTTGATGTTTTCTATAAAATATTGTTTTGATTGTTTCAGGACAAGTCGTACACGCCGTATGATGCAGCCGTTGTAAAAGATCATCAAGAGACTGCTAACTATATCAAAGGCAAAGGTGGCGCCAGTGCATCTGATGTTGATAATGTAAACAAAAAGAGGGAGTCTAAATCGGCCAAATCTCGTCGTAGCATCGGCACACTTGGAAGTACACAAGAGGACACAAAAGGCGAAGAAGAAGAGGAAGAAGAGAATAAAGATAAACAAGGGGATGTTGTTTTAGTTCCCGTTTCTGAAGAGAAAGAGAATAAAGAATCCAAAGGAAAGAATAAGGACGACAAAGAAAAAGATAAAGAGGATGAAGACAACGATGAGGTTCATAAGGATGCCGGAGTAGCTTCCCTTGCCGTTGCTGTCGGAGTTAAAACCAAAGGCAAGAAAGACCTGAATAAAGATAAAGGCAAAACAAAGGGTAAAACTAAAGACACTTCAAAAACAGAAAAGAAAGAAGAACAAGTAGCAGATAAAAATAAAGAGAATAAAGTAGAGGACAAAGAGGAGGAGAAGATAAACGATAAGACTCCTGATTTAGCTGCTGCAGCTGTTGCAGGTGTCGGCTTAAAAAAGAAAAAAGGAGAAGAAGGTAAAGGAGAGGAGGAGAAGGAGGAGAAGAAGGAGGAGGAGAAGAAACAGGATCAGTTGGAGACAAAGGAGAGTGAGCAAAAGTTAACAGAGTCAGAACAAGAGAAAGACGACAAAACAGCTGCTTTGAAAGTTAAACAATCAGAGAGTGATTCAGATAAAAAGGAAGGAAAAACTGAGGAGGAAGATAAACAAGACTCTGCAGATAATAAAGAAAGTGAAAGTAAAGTGCCAGAATCTTCTCCAGAGGAGGATAAAGACACTGATAAGGTTGCAGTAGCTGTAAATGTCAAGCGTCGTCCAAAGGAAGGGGATTCAGAAAAAACAGAAGAAAAAACTGAAGGAGAGGAGAAACAAGAAAAAGTTGATTCAAAAGAAGATAAAAGTAAATCACGAGATTCTTCTCCCGAAAAAGATAAGGACGCTGCTAAAGTCGCAGTAGCTGTGAAAGTTAAGCGTCGGCCAAAAGAAGGCGATTCTGAAAATCAGGGCGAACAGACCGAAGAAAAAGAGGAGCAAGACTCAGCTGATACAAAAGAAGATAAAAGTAAATCACGAGATTCTTCTCCAGAAAAAGATAAGGACGCTTCTAAAGTTGTGACAGCTGTTAATGTCAAACGTCGGCCTAAAGAAGGGGATTCTGCAAAAGACAAAACAGACAGTGGTGTTGATGCTGATAGAGAACTAGAAAGTGACGAAGAAGGAGAGAAAAACAGTGGGCCTCAATCACCAGAGAAGGAGGCGACAGAGGAGGAAATTAAACTTGATCAAGAGGAAAAGGAAAGTCAGGATAAAACAGACGACAAAGTTAAGGTTGGAGTTGTTGCCAAGGTAGCGTCATCCGAAAAGGACAAAGAGAAAAGCAAAGTCAAAACTCCAGCTAAGAAAAGTAGAACTGAAGATACTAAAAAGAAAGCAGTAGATACAAAGAAAGGGGGAACTCCAGTGAAAGGAGAAAAGGCAAGAGATAAAGAAAGAACAAAATCCAAGGTTGGTTCAAGTGTAGCCCCAGCCGCCACAGGAGTCGTCGCTGTCAGAAACAAACAGAGTAGAGAAAACGCCTCTAGGGAGGAGAAAAAAAGAAAAGAGACAGAAGGCCTAGAAAGTAAAGAGGGCGAAAAGGTAGCCCCAGCAACCCCAGGAGTCGTTGCTGTCAAAAACAAGCAGAGTAGAGAAAACGCCTCTAGGGAGGAGAAAAAAAGAAAAGAGACAGAAGAGGCAGAAAGAAAAGAGAGAGAAGAGGCAGAAAGAAAAGAGAGAGAAGAGGCAGAAAGAAAAGAGAGAGAAGAGGCAGAAAGAAAAGAGAGAGAAAAGGTTGAATCTAGGAAAGAAACAGGAATTCAAACTGAGAAAGAGGAGAAGGAAGAGAAACCAGACACAAAACAAAGTGGAAGTCAGACTGAGAGGTCAGACACGAAACAGAGCAGTAGTCAAACCGACGTTTCTAGTGATAAGTACTCTCGTAGTACAGACAGGGTATTAAGGACTAATTCTGTTGAACACGACTCTGAAGGAGAGTTTGAAGTTCCAGAAGGTTCTCCAGAAAACGCAGCAGAGCTTTTAGCCCTCCAGCGAGAAAGATCCAGGACAGCTTCACCGGAGTCAGAACAAGAGGAACCTCAGACTCAGCAAAGACAGGTCCGAACTCCAAATAAGGTTCCAAATAATGGAAAAATAAACCAAGGTTTGCTAGCTAAGACTCCAAAACAATCCCGCCAAAAGACATTTAGTAGGTCAAGGTCAGTGTCACCCGAGGACGAGGTTGACAATAAAGAACAGCCAATCAGCAGGAAGAAACGTGCTCAGGCTAAACTATTAAACAATACTAAGACAAGAAAACGTGATCGTGACGTAGCGCGAATATACGATCCTGATAACTTGTCTAAACCGGTCGGTGTACATAAGCTAATCAAAAACAAGAAGAAAACAAACAACCGAGAAAACGGCTTGACGTATGGTCCAAGAGTAGCCTCACTACTAGAAATGGATCAACAACAGGGAGAAATTAACGACATTCAGTCGAGTCTGGCCAGAAGTCGTCTGAGAAACCGTGCCACGAACTCTGTTCAGGAAAGTGTCAGACGTTACCAGGAAGAGAGACGCATGGTGAGACAGTTACATCAACTAAAGAGGGCTCAGATTTACACGGGTCCGATACACGATGTGGTCCTCTTCAGCAAACTGATGGACGTCTACAAAAACAGTGCTCCACACGATGACGAGAGTACACTAGACTCACAGGTGCTCGAAGATTGGGAGGGCTATCTACGAGGTAATTATATCTTAACCTTGCATTCATTTAAACATATAATACTTATCATACTATTATTACATTCTTGACAAGACACAATCAAATCCTTAAAAAAAAAAAAAACTGTGTCTTAATAACAGAAAGTACCGTTACTCATTCCTGATTCAATATTCCACCTTTACACTATAAAACTGAACTTTTTAGGATAATTTGTCTATTCTTTACTTTCTATATTTTGTTACAAGATAACAAAGACTGTATATATTAACACGAATCATTCAACACTAATGAAGTTTATTACAGGTAACCTTAATTTAGTTTATCATACAATTGATTGTTTATATGGTATGGTTTTCTGTGTTTCAATTAAGCATGTAAATTCTTATTGCTAAAATGCTGTGAATGTTAAAATATTTTAATGGCTCAATTAATTTTAATGGTTAAAAGTTTTAATATTGGTTAAGTTAAAGTTTTAATTGGTAAACTATTTTAATTGATAAATGAATTACCTTGATGTCCATGTTTATTACAGATAACTATGAGGATAAGGACGGTACACATGTTTTGTTATTTTCGTGTGTTTTAACTCATTAAATTTGTTAATGTTGAATCATATTTAATTTTGAACCATTCATTTGTGTTTGAGTTTCTTTAATTCACATTTAGAACCCTGCACTTCTTTTCCACCTCACCTCATCATCTTAATTTTAATCATGTTATGAGAATATATTAATCCAATTTCCCAATTGCATTTCACCCATTTCAATCCCCACAAGATATCAGATGCACTGTTTGAATTCCCTTCATCATTATTCATTTGCCAATAAAATAAATTTTTCAGAATTTTCAGGCTCAGAATTGTTCAAATGATGGGGCTCAATACTGAGGGAGGTTCACTTGGGGGCCCAAATGGGGAAAATTTTGCAAAATTTCAAAAATCTTATAAACTAGATGGCCTAGTGCTTAATTCTTTGGTTTGTAGTAATTTAAGGGCATGGAGAAAAAACTTTGTTCAAGGCATGACCCTAGGGTCGAAAATTTTCAAATGCTAAAAATTCACTTGTAGGCCTATTTGATCCAGATTGACATTCCAGCCAAAGGGCCTCTTGTTTACTCATCTTGATCGCTTTCACTTATGTTTAGTAATTCCTAAACTTAATGCCAATTATTCCCCCTTATGGTTCTCTTTATCCATGTTGAAATGACACATACAATGTCAAACACTTAATAACAAACTCAAAATAGACTAAAGACAACTATGATACATTTAGAAGTGAACATGGTGTTTAATGAGTTTGTATTAATTGCATGGATTCTCAGAATTATTTCTTTATTTCAGTCTGTCCATCTGTGTTCACTAATATTTCTTTAGATATGATGAACAAGACAACCGGACTCTAATACTGCATGTAACTGTACCCTATAAGATATAATGTCAAGTTGATTAGAACAAATTAGGATGTAGTAGAGTGATGTTGTTTTCTTGAACAAAACTTTGTTATTTCTTTTAACCAAGATCAAACAGGTATTTGAACTCCATGCAGATTTTAACATATTTTCTCCAATCCCCAAATTAAATAAATTCAAATCCTCCTTGAGTTGTTACTAATATGAATCTGTGATTTGTGAAATATATTTTGGGAAAATTTAAATCTCTGTTGGCTAAAGTATATATATAAAGATTGAATCACTTTATTTATAGATTTAAGATTTGTCCTTCTTAATACATTCAAAGCACACAAACACTCCAGTGAGCACTCACAATCTTTAACAGACCTCTTGATTGAATGCATCTGCATTTATAAGGGGAGATAATCAGGATACAAGGGGAGTTAATCCTGTTTATACATTTAGCAACCTACTATTTTAAACCTTTTAAATGTTTTAGCCCCTCTCTTGTACATAAACCGCCTATTGCTGTTGTATTTCTTATCAAATCTTTGACAAACAAACAAAATGGAAGTCACTCAACATCCAAAAATGTTTAACACCACAAAAGGATCCCCGAGCATAAGTGTGATCTACTGGGGTCGGTGTTGTTTGTACTAGATATGTTGTAAGTTATGATTAAACTCTTAGTATTGTTGTATGGTTGAGAAGGGTATAAAACCTTAGTCTAGGCAGCGTTTATAAAATAAGTCGTAGACAGTGGCAGTTGGTGTTTGGGTAGGAATTTGATACACCAAACCAAGAATGTGACCAATTTAGCTGTAAAGTAAAATTAATCTCTCATTATGAACATCTACTCTATGCTTTGCTGTGAAATTTTCTTGAAAGAATGTGCAATTGACTTATCTAAGAATGTTTTTAAATTATGGAATATTTAATCAAGTCCAATATAATTTTACCATAAAATCTTTGAACTGTAAAACTGTTTGTATACCATCTGTTGTAAAAGTTTCATATAATTGACCTATCCTATAGAAATCAGGTACCACTATTGTATTTTGACTAAAGTAGTATATTTTGTTACAAGAAATTTGTTTACACTAAAGATCACCCAGATAGTGTTCTTTATAGTCTTGTCATCAAGCAGTAAACAAGGATTCTTAAATAAAAATATTACTGTGCGATATTTTCATTTCAAATTAAAAATATTCCAAAGTCAATCACTAAAACATTCTTTTATAAAAAAAAATAGTGGCTATAAAACAGATTCTTTTCTTCTTAGATTTATTAGACAATGTAAATAGACATCTTGTTTGGTGGAAATATTTATAAAGTTGACTTTAGATGTCCCATTCTGTTGTATTGGCTACAAATCTGCCGGTATAACAATCCAAAAGTAATAATTCCTATTTAGTGTCAAAATGATTTGATTAATCTAGCCTCTTTCATCTTTGCAAAACTGAGAATTTGTTCTTTGTTGAACTAGAAATTCATGGGCTTGTGAAAATGAATCAATTTACTGAGAACTTATAATTAAGAATTATCAAGTATGTACTGTCTGGGCCTCTGTCTCATGATTCTTATTTACATTTTATAGAACAACTCCGGTTTGTTTCCCACTTTTATGAAGATGACAGAACTGGACTGAGGTCAATGAACACTACAGCACGGGTAAAATACATAAGTTGTAAACATTTGCAATACTTGACACAACATAAATTTAAAATGTGCTTAACGTAGTATATTAATTTACAAGCATATACGTTATATTTGTAAACACATGGAAGTTTTTAAAACACCTTAACAATTGTAACTTGTAAACAACAACACACTTAGTAAATAGGCATTAATAAATGTAAATTGTAAACAACAATCAATTTATTGTAGTATATATATATATAGTCAAGTTTTTCTTGTATGCTCATGTCATGCTTTTTTAAAGATGTTCACAGATATCAAAGAAAGATAACTTATGAAAAAATGTTAAAATCAATTTCAATTAACATGTAAAAATTAAACAGCAATCATTTTGTATGTAGAATACTTATTTATTAAATTTGAAATTTGAAGTCTCATGCTCAGCGTTTGGAAAGCGAGGCAAACACGGCCAAGAGGCATATGGAAGAAAAGTTTGACGAGATCATGCTGATGGAGGTATGATATTATATAATATGGCTTCATTATTACAGTTCAATTTTGAGCAGGTTTATATTGAATCATCTTACATAACAACAGTTCCTTACAGTGTTTGCAAAAAGTTTTCAAAGTGATGTAGAGTCCATTGATGTTTGTTGGTCATTTCTAAAGGAAGTTCTCTAAATCTATTTAATGAAATGATCAGATGTCAAGCAGTGACTGTCAAATGGACTGGAGGCAAACATTTTTTAATAGCAAAATTAGAATAAGAAGCTGAATAAAATTTACAAATTCATAAAGTACTCAAGTGAGCAATACTTAAAAAAAGATTTGCTTTTATTGTATTTTTCAAAGGAACAAGAAATGAGAGATAGAAAATCAGCTGATGAGAAAATTCAAGATTTGGCAAAGAAGACAGAAGAGACGTTGAGTGAGGTACAGCACAAAGCCAATGACAGCCTGACAGAAGCCAGGAAGTTTAATGAGTCCCTACAGAAAGACTTTCGTCGAGACTGTACAGAGCGTCTACAGTCAGCTGGTTCTACAGCCAGCAAGAGGGAGCAACAATGGCTCAGGCAAGAAACTAAATATATCTGTGATATTGTCCTAATACATATGAGTTACTCCAGCTACTAAGGTCAATTGAATGCCTTCATTTTGTGCTGTAGCTGAGTGGTTATCTAGATAGGACTATAATATGAATATTCATGTTCCCTCTTAGATAGTACTATAATATGAATATTCATGTTCCCTCTCCACTTAAACCAAATTAGAAATAACTTGAATTTTCATTTTTAAACCAGGTTATACCTTTGGTGTACCCTTGACTTATTGGAGTTAGATATCAGAACCGGCCTGTAGAAAGACCAAACAACAGTTTTGGCTTGCAGTGTCCACAGATTTTAGTAAATAAAATTCTTTTCAAAAGCTGAAAGTTTGTACATTTAGGGATTCCTTTATGTTTCTTATGTCATGTTGTTTCATTTTGCTTCTTTATCCATAAATGTTGACAATTGGTGATGAGTAGCATTACTCGGTGATTTCCCGTTATAGCCACAGGCCTTAAACCAGGAACATTTCATATACATGTAGATCTATACTCGAGGTAAAAGTCGGGTAATTGACAAAGGTTATATAAAGAACGTACACAAGGGTAGCGAATTAATTGTTTAACAAATATGCCATGTGCCATTGAAGCTGTAATGTTTCTGAACGAGTAGGTACGGGAAGTGAAAACTGGTAAGTTGAATCATCAAGTTTGTCATATATATATATTCACGTTTAAGCTAAGTGTCCAAGAAATGGCCAACATTTCGGGGATAACATCCCCACTGTGTTTTCAGACGTAATATCATGGTTATATTGCAACAAATGGCCTCTGAGTGTCATTTACTATCTGACAGTTATGTTGTAATTAAATGGTTCCAAATTCCCTGTAACCAATAAAATCCATAGTTACAAAGAAAGTGCATTAGAAATTATGTTTTTGATGCTGAGCAAGTGCAGAAGCTGGCATGCCAATATTTAGAAAACAAATATTCCAGTTTCTTCAACTTTTCTCTCTTTTTTCCTTCAAAACCTCTTAATGTGTCATCATTGTACACATATTTACAATACACTCTTCTATACATTGTACTGGCTGGAACCATAATGGTTTTAAGGTACGTGTGAAACATTATGGAACCCTAAATATTTACAATACACTCTTCTATACATTGTACTGGCTGGAACCATTATGGTTTTAAGGTACGTGTGAAACATTATGGAACCCTAAATATTTACAATACACTCTTCTATAGATTGTACTGGCTGGAACCATTATGGTTTTAAGGTATGTGTGAAACATTAGACAGAAGAAAAGTACCTACATTTGAATCATTTTT
>JAUMGZ010095889.1:0-17879 GCA_032359645.1 Pododesmus macrochisma
GTGTTCCTCAGATCTACCCTGCGATGCGATATCCAAATAACGGGAGCAGCGTAGATCTGGTTTTAATCAGATTGGGCGCCATATTGCCCGGTAAGAAAGGTACTAAGACTCTATAGTCTCAAAGAGGGTCACCGTGTGAGTTACCCAGAGCCAATCATAACTACAGAAACTTTTTTGAGGTGCGATAAATAAATAAGAGGCTAATTTTAAAAAAAAAATTGGAAAAAGCCAATATCATTTTAATGTCCTATTTCAGATTTGAAGACATCTCTGTAAAGCGCTCCTGCAACTGACACGAAGGATATAAAGATATCGAAAATTGATTCATAAAAATGGATTAGAGGCCACTTAAGATATAAATATATATTTTTATCTATATTTAAGAATTTGCCATTGTATTATATCTTTATTAACTGTCCGATTTAAGATTTCAAGATATCTTCATAACGTTCTTGTGCCGAAAATAAAAACATTGTAAAGAAATCGAAAATTGATAAATATATTAGAGGCCACGAAAGATATAAATGTAGCTGTACATATACATATAGGCTAATTCTAAAATTTGAAAGAGTAAATATCTTTATCTAATGTCCGATTTCGGATTTGAAAACATCTGTGTATAGAGCTGATGTCGCAGTGACGACTGATGGAAATATATCGAAAATGTACTGATACATAAATATATGAGAGGTAACGAAAGATATAAATATTAATTTAATCTATATATAAAATTAAGATTTTGCAATTGCTAATATTTTCATTAATTGTCCGAGTGTATGCTTGAAGATTTTTTCATCAAGTACTCGTGCTTTATAGAAGAATGCTGTAAAGCGATCGGAAATTGATTGATAAATCATAATATAAGAGGCCACGAAAGATATATATTGAGCTGTACATATACATATAGGCTAATTTTTAAATACCCAGTATCTTTAGTTATAATGCGATGTCAGATTTGAAGATCTCTTCATAAAGTGCTAGTGCAGCTGCAGGGAAGAATGGTGTAACAATATCGAACATTGATTCATAAATAAATATATAAGAGGCCACAGAATATATAAATATAGCTGTAAAAGACACATATAGGCTAATTTTAAAATTTGAATTGGAGACATCTTATTAAACTTGTTTGTGCTTCATGTTGTGAAGAATGGTTCAACAGGAGAATGATGAAACGCAAATTAATTGACAACTATTATATAATTGGGGCGGGGGACGAGATCAATACAAAGTGGTCGAGTAGTTTGACGCACAGAACAACGCGTACGCTCTGATTTTTAGCGCCGAACAATGGCTGACTTTGATAGGTCGATTCCTGGCTCGTTAAGCGCTTTTGACTTCATATTTATTATTAAATATGTTCCTTTGTAAATGTGTAAAAACCATTGTGTACCTCTATTGACATCATTAGAAATTTAAACGCACACACACACACACACACACACACACACACACACACACACACACGCACGCACTCACACACATCCACACACTGAAACTCACACACACGTATACACATATATCACATACATGCCATATATTTACGGTCCCCATCGGCTTTCCATAATAAACGACATAAATGATGAATTTTCGGGGCAACCCGCTGCTTTGTCAAGCGAAGAGTATAAAAATGTAAAAATACACATTTTCAAGACAATACCATTTAAACACATATACATGAAATATAGCTTGTTTACATCTTAGCGTCTTGTGTTTTTAACAGTCGCTGGATAGATGGCGCTCCGATACGTATATAGTTACACAGGCAAAATGTCCTCACCTGAAATTCACCTGAAATGTTCCTTACGTGAATTTCACGTTAAATTCACGTGAATTTCATGTGAAGTGAATTTCACGTTAAATTTACGTGAATTTCATGTGAAGGAAATTTCACGTGAAAGCAGTCACGTGAAATTCATGTGAATCTCGGGAATTTCACGTGAAAGTTTTCATGTAAATTTCGTGTGAAATTTTTATACAAATATATATTGCTTTGAATTTGTAATAAAAAAAATTCCTCACATGAAATTCACATGAAAAAAGTCGCGTGAAATTCACTTGAGGATATTTTGCCTATGTAGATAACCTACAACGGCAATATTTAAAAAAGCGACAGTTAACAACACAAGACGCTAAGATGTAAACAGGCTATATTTTCTGTATATGATATGTGTTTAAATTGTAAGGTTTTGTAAATATGTATTTGTATATTTTTACATTACCTATTCCTTGCCTTGACAAAGGAGCAGGTTGCTCCGAAAACTCGGTATCGTTCTATATATTACTTTTGTGTTAAAATGTATTTAATCTGCTTGAATCAAGCGTATCGTTTAAATTATTATATAAATGCGTCGGTGTCTATAAATATATAAATATATATATATATATAGGACATAATGATGATATTTAAACAGTGTAATTTTAAAATAAAACCAAATTTTAGGAGCAACCCGCCTCTTTTGTCAAGGCGAAGAATATGAAAATGTATAAATAAACTTATACATATTTACAAGACAATATATATGTATTTATGGTTCTCATGCACTCGTCTTTTTGGAACAATTCACCCTTTTTCTTCCAAACCAAAAACACACATAACCGATTTGTTTTGCCATCGTCTTTTAAAATGGTGTTTGGTTTAAGTAGCAATGGACACACAACCATACTTGTCAACTTTTAAAAATATTTATGGGGTAGAAAGCGCGTGACCAAATCTTCAAATGCCTTTAACACCTATATACAATGCCTGGTTTGACTAAATAGTAGTTTAAACTGCCTAATTTAAGCAGTGCTATGCACTACACTAAATTAATTTTAAATCTGAAACAATGTTAAGGAATTACACTGATGTGAAAGGTGAAAATTTGGTGTGAAAAATAGGGAGACTCCCTCCAAAATAGGGAGACTTGGCAAGTACGCACACCATTACTGGCAATTCGGGCAGTGGGGGCAATAGGAATCACATAATAGAGAGATATTAAGATGCAAGACATTTAGATACTTATAAAACTAGACAAAACAATTATCATTTACTAGAATTTCTTGTAAAACGAGGATTTTGTTTGTGATATAACATTTTTAACATACGCAATCAATTCTGAACGGTAAACATATAATTGCTTTCAGAACAATGGATAAGGCTAACAAATGACAACATATTGCAAGAAATAAAAGCAATGTGGAAATTATAAATTTACATTACAAAAAGAAGTGTCACAAAGCAAATGTAAGATTGATTTAAATACCTTAGATATATTTCCAATTTAAAAAAATGTACAAACTCACAATAGCAAACAGTCACTGGACATGTGCATCTTGCAATAAAAAAATTGGAGACCTACGGTGCCGGATGTCTGAGAAACCAAAATGATTAAAATGTCAATTCGTTATTGATGGAACGATGAGATCCGCGTCGCACGCTGTAAGAAATCGACATTTTAATCATATTACTCACGATTATTATAATCACGATTTTGTTTGTAAAGTAAACAAAAGTCACCGATCTTCGGAAATGAAGTCAATGACAGTTGACAGTTAAGTAATAGACAACCTTATACAATATATTAAAGTGCCCATATTTGGTGAATCATGGTCACAATATTTCTGAGATATACACGCTTTAATAAACATAATAAACATTAACAGCGACGCCGGCGTAATAGAAATTCCTTATGTCTCGACTTCAGCCACTATGTCAACCAATAATAACCAATATTTTAACAATTGTTTGTATTTTTATTAAATAGCAAAGATCAAATATAACATCTCTTGCACTGTAAAACAAATGTTATTATAAACCTTGTTCGACATAGTTCAATATGTAAGTGTACAAAAATTCAAAACTGAATAGAAAAGAACACAATAACAAACAACAACAACGTTTAAGTATTCTCACCAATATAAAGTACAGTTTGGCTTTGTAACAGGAATATTACACACAATATAACTTTAGTATGTTATTTAAAAATTGATTTTTATATCGAAATATATTGTCCATGGACTTACGGCCTAGAATATCGTCTTGGTTTTTCGATTTACTTACATATTGTAAAATATAAATAAAATTTAAAATCGACTAAGTTGTTTTCCCGATTGCCAAAATATGATGTCAGTGTTAGCCCGCTTCAAAATAATATGTTGTTCCTAAAAGCCAAAATATATTTACCGCTCAAAAGGAATTACGTATATCACAGTCATTGAATCACATACGAAGTGCTCTTATTGCAAGAAGGTCTAGTAAATGTTTAGTTTGTTCTCCAGGTGAAAAATTCAATATTCAATTTCTAACAACATGTCTGTTGAAAAAATGTATGCAATGATATAAAACGTTAATTGTTGAAACCATTCACCTTTATTTAAAATCACAATTGTACATTGCAAAAGCAACAACAACCCGTACATTTTAATCCAAAAAGCGATGTAAATGGGAAATATAATTAAAACAAGTACCAATCTGTCTTGCAGCGACATATCTCTCTTTTCTGTGTTTCCGTTTACCTCTGCTGTCTGAATTGCCGGTAATAGGGTGATTGATAACAGTTGATAGTGTGTAACACAAGGCCTGCAATCTTCAACAAATTTTTATCATTCAGATTGTTTTTAAATCTGTTATATCCTATACTAGCTTCAGATTGCACTTTTAATTACACTTTTCTGTCTGTGTTATGTTATTATCTGGATTTTGTTTAATGTGACTGATTTGTTATAAAAATATAACGACTTTTTAAATACACTCATGTTTTAATTGTAGCATTTTTATTGTGCCATTGCATCAACATTACAAGTTTGGCTATGTTTTGATAGAGCAACAAATGACGTTTATCATGAGGAACGTAGCACAAGTTATATTTTTAACTTATCAATATATGACAGGGTCATGCAGACATCTGGTGAAGGTAATAACAGGATTTAAGTCTAAATGTTTTATTAACGGTAAACTAATTAATGTGTCCAGTGATAAAATGTGCGTGGTTAAAGTTGACTTATTTATTACCTTAATCTTTTATTAACCTTGATTTATCAAAAGTCAGGCAATTTTTTTATTTGAAATCTAACTAATAATGAATTCACTGAATACTTATTTGCAAACTGAATCGGGTAACAAACATAATTTATATTTTATCTACAAGAGACAAAAAAATCTTTTTTAAGAGGACGCCGTCCAAGATCCTAGGCTTAGCTATGAAACTTTAACCAGAAAATGAATTAAGGATGTATGAGTGTAAGAACCGACTATTCTATGAAATCAAACTTTTTATTATTCTCAAAATTTGGAAAGACAAGGTCCAGGAAAGACATTTCCCTCAAAATAACTTATATGTTGCCGCACTTCGTTTTCCTTTAGAGCCACCCAAAGGTAGCGTGTTTCAATGTGGATAAAATTGAGAATTTCCCCGATAATCTGTATAAAGAACAAAACTTATGTTCACAGAAGGGATTTTTTTTAAACCAAAAAAATGATTAAATATGAATTTCCCGAGTGATGTATCATGTCAATGTGATGCGGTGTGATATGTCACTGATACGGCACTACAAGGTCGCCATAAGTGCGCACTGTCGCAAGCAGACACCGTCTTGATATGACCTAAAATGAGTGAAAGGGACGCTAAACCCTAATAGAACATAAAACAAACAAATATGAATTTTAGATCAACTTAGAAAAATGCAATTTTTCTACTTTTGCAGATTTTAGGCAACAGAATACCTTAGATACCAAAAATATGTTTTGTTGCCGAACTTCTTTTTTCACATTTCATTAAGAACAACCCACTCGTTAACGTTTAAAAGTTAATTTACTTTGAATTACCCTAGCAACGAATAAATGTCATATTTTATGTACGTCATAACCGCATCATATCGTCAATACTCGCCACAAACAATTGTAGTCCCTCTGCTATAATTAAATGCAGTCTATGTTCTTTGGTACTTTAATTAGAATACATAATTGTTAGGTTCTAATAGTGAATAACAATAGTTTACTTCTATAAGTGTTACATAATAATGTGTTTCAAAGCAGAGTATACCCTACTTCCTGCCAAAACCTCATGCTCATTCATATACATCCTAACGACTAAATAAGGCGTAGACTAATAAAGCCTAGGGAAAATTTCTACTGAAATATTTAGACTTAAAGAGGATGACGACATGTCAGAATATGTCAAATTTGTTAAGTCTAAAAATAATTGTCAAATCTGCTGCACCGATCCTAAACCTAAGACGCTAAAAAATAAATTTAACTCTCGCTCTCTGCTAAGCGCCCATCATGTTTGTGTTAGGATGAGAACTTGTTAGCTCGGCGTTAAGATGATGTAACCGAGTGTAGTATCATGTCATAGTGTCTGCGTCGTGATATTTAAGTGAAACAGCGCTATGAAGTTGCCATAAGAAACACCGTCTCTATATGACATTATACATGAGGTAAGGGGACGTTAAACACCAATGACACAATACAAAAACCATGCGAGCACAAGCTAGATCCTTTGTTTGGTTTGGTTTTAGCTTGTTAAATTATGGCTAAACATCAATTCCAAAGTATTTCACCAACATCATGACAAAAGAACAATGAAGAAAAAACAACAGATAGGACAGGAAAAGAACGGCGACAGTAACGGGAAGTCAAAACAGTAGAGGCAGTTCAGAAAGAAGGATGAGCACATACAACGGCCTACTCTTCTATCTAACTTTACATAGGAATCTTTATCGTGCCAGGGGGTAAAAAATATCTGTACACGGGACCACAAGTTTAATGTCCCCTCCGAAGATCGTGTATATCTCTGTCTGGTCTCTACCCTTCAACTTGTCTGACTCTGGTAGTCCTACTAGAAAAGCACAAGTTTCAGCATGTCACTGAGACACTTAAACTTCCCTACCACGATAAGGCGTCTAGCACAGGGAAGAAGATCCACGGTAAACAAGGCAATGTCTGACACTATAAGGTATATCATTTTGAAAATTAGTCAAAGGAATTAAAACCTACTGACGTATTCAACACATTCAACTAAAAATGCATCTTACCTAGACAAATACATCTTGGTATTTTTTTAATTTTCACTTTTCTTTTCCTGTTGAGAATTTCGTAAAAGAAAACCATGGTATGTCTGAATTCTTAAGCTTATGAAACAGCCTATTGTATATAATGTATCAAACAAAACAAAGTAGAGTTTAGTACTAAATAAAAGATGCGATATTATTATGTACCATCTATCAAAAGAACATTATCATAGAGTAAATTATATGGCCAGTGCGTAAAGGTATTTAGCTATGGTAATTTCAAGAATTGTTAAAATGTTAAACATGACATGCAGTTTCTTGACCAAATGTGAAATAACTTTCCTTTGTGTGTATTGAAACGTTAATTTGAACACTTGTGGTTTCCTTTGCTTAGATGACTGCGGATCCAAAGGGTGCTCAGACATTTGTGTCAACACTATTGATGATGGAAAATGTCTGTGTAGGGAAGGCTACAGTCTGCATACAACGAACGGCCTTCAATGTTATCGTAAGAATGTTTTGAATTACCTAATTAAACCCCTATCAAATCCTACATGTTCTTTTTTATGTTCAGTTTGTATGTGTTGTTGTGTAATTCCTACTAAATAAATGCCCTCTCAATCTATATGTGTGGTGGTTATGCCGTGGCTTGACCTTGTATATGGGACATTATCTCTTACAGTGAGGTTGTTTCTATCCTTTAATGTACTGCTTTATTCGTGTGATATGTAGATCACATTTCTGATAACGACGACATTTATAACTGACATGGAGACATAAACGCAGCTGTGACGGAGTAGTCGGAAACGCTGACTCTTCGCAAATTTGGTACTGATCTAAGTGCATAACTGTTGCCTGTTATACATTTTTAAAATGTAGTTATTAGTATTTTATATGTGCGTTTCCGCCCTTTGTTTTCTCTTGTGGATGGACGTCTTGATTTTAAACACCATGCACTTCAATTGACATCTTAAACACCAACATAATCTATCTATCTGTTTATGTTGGTTTTAGGAATTTGGATGAGGTTATATGACGCATCATTTAAAAAACATAACTTAAGGAAACAAATTATTTAAAACATTTGTGAGCACTTATTGGAATCTGAAGTGCTATTATGTCATTTTTAGGGAATAAAACAACAGAAAAAACAGAAAATAAATGACGTTTACTTGTCATATTAAGATTAAAAGAGATTTTAATTTAATTTGTGGCCACTAGTTATCTTTCGAATGCCATACCACAGTTAGCAGAGATGAGATACATACTAAGTATGGTACATTGTATCTTTTCATTATACCATTTCATAAGGTCCCCCTCTATGTACTTGTTTAATATAAAATATGTAAAAAGGACAAATATATCGCTTTTTGAATATGTTCTATCACTGTTTTGTTTGGTACAGATATGTACATTAAACTAATCTTAGACAAACTTTATGATTAAGGCCCTTTTCGCTTTAAAATATAAATTTTGACACTTTTAACAAAATGACAGGTATTTGTCATTTGATTGGTAGCCTGTTTTCAATATTTTAGCCGACCATGGACTTTTTGGCAAAGGAGTTCTTATAGCAAATAGCAGCGCAGTGTGCATGGTGGACTTAGCAATGTTAACTGTACCATCGCAAGTAAGGTTCAAATGTCTGAAGGATGATTTGTCCAGCGTCACTGTTGTAGCTATGGATGTTAAGGATAGAATCATATATATGGCACAGAGTTCAAAAAAACTACTCACAGCGTACAATACATCATCCGATACATTTACCATATTGGCACATTCAACAGGAATTGTTTCAGGTAAGTCTAATACCTTGGTTTATGTTTGTATCTGTTTATATGATTACAAATCACATGTGACAAATACACAGAAGAATCGCATAGCAAATGCAAACTATAAAGACATGGAAATGGAAATGTTTTAATATCGAAATTTTTGTCTTTAATGCAAATTGTTTTGATAAAGTAAAAGTGGTTTTTGTAATAATATTAAAGTAGATAACGACAAAATGAGTCATAAGATTAACACATGACGTGATAAAAGAAAACAAAACAATAAAAAAACGAAATATTGTAAAACAAAACAGAATACCTTTGCACCAAATATATAATCGAGATGTATCTTATTTATGAAATTAGTGTTATAAACGTTTTTTTATTGACACTTGGAGAAAATAGTAAATCGAAAAACCAAGACGATATTCTAAGGCCGTAAATCCTTGGACATTGATGCTCGCGATATGGTAAGCGTTTCCTGCTACACATATGTCACCCTTAAGCGATTAATTGTTGAAATAATTGACAGCTCCATGAAGTATTTCCATACGGAAGACTTCTTGTCTATACGGGAAGACTAAAGATAGTTAAGCCTCATTAACCGGTTTATCCATATTGCAAAGATTCATGTTGATGGACCATCCTTAGTCTAGCATTTGGGGTTGTTTTGATTTCATTGAATTAGTCTTTTGTTACAGTATTTTTGATACGGCTGTTGTTTGTTTGTCAATGTCTCTTATTCTGATAATTTCTCTCGTCTTTTTTTGCATTACGGTATATCTCATTTCAACAGTTATACTATATATTACAGTAAGTAACAGTTGCACACATGTATAAATAATGATGCATGGGATAAGCAAGTGTATTTAAAACTAACAATTTATTATTTTTTGTTTGATAAGGACTTGACGTTCTTTTAGTGTTTTTCACCGATAATGTGAATGCTAGATGAAATATATTCATTTATTAATTTCAATAGGTCGACACTTGCAAAATGCCACACATGGTTTCCGTGCGAAGCTCATTCCATGTAATTATCACATGTGAAACGCATGGTTTTCGTGTAAGATAAAACTATGCGTAAAAAGACAAATGATAACCATACGGTTTCCATACTATACACATGCGTATATAATATGAGTATGTCCATGTGTTTTCGCATGGACATAGCATGTTTCACAAATAATGCATGTGTGGCACATATGGTTACCATTCTGTACTCATGCTTATACGAAATGATAATTATTTGCATGTAATTCGAATTGGAATTTACTGTATAAAAATATATGGTTATAACATGTTGCTTCTTTTTACCAATTTCCATGTTGAAAACCATGCAATTAACGCATGTGAAGCATGTCTTTTACAAACATGAATATGACATGTTGGTCCTTTTTGCCAATAACCATCTGTAAAAATGCATGGTTTTATGCGTTGCATAATTGCCTGTGCAAATTTAAATATTGTACATGTATCATATAAAAAGGCTATTCAATAAAATGTGTTTAACACAAGTTGTTATCCATAATGACAGACATAGGAACACACGTCATTTTGAATTGAAAACAAATTAGTTAATATTTAATTTTGTTTTCAGGAATTGCGTACGATTGGATCAGTAAAAGTGTGTATTGGTCGGAATCAGACACTGGTAAAATAAGATTAGTTTCCACTCGGACAACAGCAATTCATTTAGTCCACAGTAAACGATCGTCTCCTCCGTACTTTATAGTTATAGATCCTTATGATGGGTATGTAATATATACATGTTTATACAAATCAGTCCTTCAATAATAAACGATTGTCTCCTCCATTCTTGATAACTATGGTGTGTATATATATATATTCTTTAACACTTAACACACCTTATATATAAATGAAATGTCGATGATTTTACATTATTTAATGTTCAATTATATTTTTTATCAATTGTTTCCTAAACAATTCATTATACTTTGTGTATGAGGCAACGATTTTGTATTAAATGTGCCTCGACTGGTTTAAATAGGAGTGATGTTAACATTCATCCTAGTTTACCAGTCGTTGTTGACGGTCAGAAATTATTCACTGATATATTATATTGCACGGTTATGGATGCAAATGACCATAATGCAAGGTTGCAATTAATCGCCAATTTTTATGACGTCACAATTAGGAATACACCAACGAAATGCGAGTGCAAGTGGGGTCCCTCGAGTCATTGTCTTGTTAAATGACGTCTGAAGTCCATTTGCGGATTTCGTTCCTGATATATATTCTGCGTTCTGGTACAATATTGATTTCTTTATCTCACACTCATAAATATAGTGTTATAAGCATTGTTTTGGAATTGTTTACCACTGCTGAATATTTCAAATTTTATGTTTGCAGATCAATCAAATTAACGTTCATTTGCATTTCTTATTGCAAACTGAACAGCTATTCTCTGTAAGAACCATAATTTGATTGAAATGCATGAATCTGATTTTTATGAAACTCATATTATGTTATTAGTAATACCATAAAACTTTGCAAAATATGAAAGATTCCAAAATTTAACTTGTTACAATGGAAACAAACTGAATTAAAAATATTTGTACAATAAGAAAATAAATTAAAATATAAGACGCATTATTCTTTTTCTAGGGATGTGTTATGTCTTATCAGTAATCTTAGGTTAAAATATATCAAATATAGTGCTTTTATGTGTTCTGTTTGTCTAAAACTATTAAAGGGGGTACAATGAAGTTGGTTATAATGCAATGTGAGGTTACTATGTAGTGTGAAAAGGGCCTGCTTTTATTTACGAATAAATATAATAGCAGGGGTCTGTGCATTACATTATTTATCGGAGGCATGATTCAGGTTGCATTTTTGAATTACATCTGACATCATTCTGTAAATCTGTATGCTGATTATTTCATTTCATTCAAAAAACATAATTGGGTTATTTTCCTATATATTTCATACAACTGAATTAAAATCTGCTTACTGGTGATTGAACCCTAGTTTTTTAACAAAAGTAATCTTGTATTCTTATCACTTGGGTGGTTGCCTCTGCAGGTGGCTTAGCCCCGAGGGTAGCCATAACCCATTAGCATTTGCTTCCGAACACATGTTATACTGAGTTTTTTTTTTCCCCTCGAGGGGCCATTCCTGTGTGTGAGGTACGCCGTCATTTATTCCCGATTCATAACGTTCTGCCAGTTATTTTTGAGTTTTGGACCTAAGAAGATACAGTTTCATCGATGCATATTTTGGCTTTCTTTAATATTAGTCAGTCTGTCGGTCGGTCGGTCCGTCGGTCGGTCCGTCCGTCCGTCCGTCCGTCCGTCCGTCTGTCTGTATATAACATATTAAACATGTTGAAACAATACAATAAACAACAGACTCATAGTTTGGTTTTTTTATATTGGTTCTAGTTCATAATTATTATGCAAGTATTCAATATACATTTGCTTGAAGAAATCTTTCAGTTAATAGTAGTAGTTTAAGCCATTTTAGGTGGTTTTTTTTATATTGGTTCTAGTTCATGATTATTATGCAAGTATTCAATATGCATTTGCTTGAAGAAAATCTTTCAGTTAATAGAAGTAGTTTAAGCCATTTTAATGTTTTTGATAAACAATATAGTTACATAGCTACATATCAAGTGGTTAGATATGAAACAAACAAGGAAGAGGACTATATACATGTACATGCATTCAATCTTTTTAGTTATACTCAAATCAGTATGGATCACTTTGTTGATTTGCCAAATTTGATATGTACTGTGGTATCTTTTATCAATATAAAAATCATTTCCTTGCATATATACATACTCCTTATGTCAGGAAATGAATACAAAATATGTTTGTAACTGCACAACGTAAAATGCAGAAGTCATAAAATGAACAATTGTTTGTTTGCAGTTGCCTAATTTAACCATTGCGTTGGCTCAGATGTAGAACGTTATTTTCGTGCTGGTTGGTTGGTGTTAGAATCCCAGGCGGCGGTTTTGAATCCCTGCCACCTAAGTTGTCTAAATTAGGCAATCTTCTCGCTCCCAGCTAATTATATATAAGCCCTCAGCACTTCTGATTAGGAAAAGGATTGATTGGCTCAGTGTCAGGATAATGTGACCAAGTGAAGCATCATGTCAATGTGTCTGTGGTGTGATATTTCAGTGAGACAGCAATATAAAGGTGCCATAAATGTGCACTGTTACAAGCAGACACTGTCTTGGTATGACCTATACATGCGTTAAAGGAACGTTAACACCCCCCCCCCCTAAAAAAAACCCGCCAAAAACAAGATGCCCATCTACACAGTAAAATATGTTAAAAGGCTTATATTCATATTCTTTTTTTTACACCTTTCCCTTTTATTTTTCACTTATTTTTACCCTATTTCTTGTAAGTATTGTCTCTCTATGGGATTGGATAACAAATATTAATGTAAAAAATAATAATGAACAAATCCCTACCTACCTACCATCACAAGAAAGGGGTGGGTAGGCAATTGCAACTGCAAACACAGTTTTTTTTATATGATAACCTAAATACATATGTAGCTAATATACCTTGATATTGTCACTGGTTTCTCACACATTCCTTTATTAGTTCTCTTTGTACCTACATTACATGCATTATGGGGAATACCTGAAATGAGAATACAGAATATGCTTAAAAAAGTAAGATAAAAAGATAGTACAGTAATTTTGATAAAATGTTCCTTCATGTCACACTGATGGCTGATACCCAAGATGTTAAAGTTATAATGGGTAGTCTTCAATCTTCTCACTCAAGCTCTGTGCTGAACACTCAGTATTTCTGGGTACAATGTAGGAGAGAAGGCCACGTGTTACATCTGTGTCAGGATAATGTGACCAAAATAGTATCATGTCACTGTGTTTGTGGCGTGATATTTCAAGAAGACGACACTATAAAGTCGCCATAAATACGTTCTGTTACAAGCAGACACCGTCTTAATATGACATATACATGAGTTAAAGGGACGTTAGATCTCAACAAAACAAACAAGTATTGTTCAGTAAAGTACTGTTGTTACGTTTACTTGTTCAGTTTAAACATAACATATCATTGCTGCCATGTCCTAATGTCTAATTCTCTGAAACTGAGTTTTTATAAATCTAGTTAATATGTACCGATTGTATAAAAAAATTATTATTATCGGCCCACCACTTGGAGGGGCAACTGATTAAAACTCATGAGACAAGATCATGAGATGGATAAATAGTTTGATTCATTCTAATTTCTTAGTTCATCAATGTAAAGAATATCAACTTAATTAATATATTAGATTTTACATCTCTTCCCTTTCTCCTTTTTTTAAATTGGGTCTCAGACCTCCTTTTAAATTAAAATCTAGTTTGATTTTCCCTTTGCTTTCGAAGATAAGAATGGATATTGTGATTATTGTGATGAACTCCTTGTCTACCGTCGGCCTTAATTACCCTAGGCCTGTACTTGTTACCTCTCATAAAACGGTATGAGCTATATAGGAGCTCGAAAGTTTGACTTATAGACTTATAGCTATAGCATATCAAAGCAAAAAGAAGTTGGTGTGGGGGGGGGGGGGGGGGGGGGGGGGGGGCGATACCGGTTCAAAATAACATATCAATTGCAACAAAAATCAAATGATGATCGTACAATATTTTACAAGATACATATTTCACCTGGCGTTAATTGAGCAAAGCCATATGCAACGGTGTGTCATTGACAACGTAGTTCTATTTTAGGCTTTTGAAAGCTTTTTGTGTTGGCAATTAGAAATTCATGCAATAATGTTACAGAGGTATGCATATAACGAGAGATATGATCAACTGTTCAATGTACTGTAAAGCTTGTTTTAAATTTTGTTATTTAATTGACACTCTAATTGATATTTTAAAACTGAGGTGACAGCTATAGATCTAAGTTCTAACTAGGCCCATATTACATATTTAGTTCGCTGTTGTATGTAAACATAAACAAAACGAATATTTGGCTGCTAGCCAATATAGTCTACACACACAATGGACATCGACTGATCAGTGACTGATTTCATGAAACAAACCGGAATGAAACCTGAAAGTGCATATAATCTTGATAATGATATTTACGATAAACACCCAATAGTGAGAGTTAAATGTATACATTTATTGTCACTGAGCACGTCGCAAAATGCGACCAGCGTTGCGGTGTTGACGATTTCTTCCCATGAGAAGGGATTTCTCTCGGCATTCAAAATAAGCATCAGAATGACGTGGAAGGTTAAATAATCCGTTCAGTTCCAGACAGAATAACATTATACAAAATTGTTTTGTTCTCCATATATAAAATAAGATGAATTTTCTTTGCGTTTACAAAATAAACTTAATGGTATGAAATGCATCAAACAGTCCTTTTCAATAGATCGAGCAGCGAGACGATGTTTTCCTTCATGTTGATTTTAGCAGAGTAATGACGTCATAATCTATATAAAGAATGATTGGAATTCGAATTCAGCTACGCTGCGAAGCTGATCTAGAATTCGGGACGGGGTATTTGCTCTTTCCTCTTATAAATATAATATCATATTTATTGAAGGCATGTTTCAGATTGCATTTTTGCACACTTTCCAATGTATGAAATGATGAATAATTAAATATGAGTTCAGATACACAAGATCAATATTGAACAATGATTATCTAATAATAATGAAAACAAAGTTAAGCATCGATTTCAGAGAATATGTACCTGTTGTATATTAATTACGTGAAACGGTTTTATTGAAAATGAACTAGTTATATAAACATTTTATATGTTCTGTATAAGAAATAATAGTACAACTCGACGGAGGTTATTATGTAAATCGATATTCTTACTGTACTATGAAACTGAAACTCTAGCACTTAATTATTGAAATGGAGAGCTACTTCTAAAGCATTATCATTGGCAAAAACATTAATTATTTTCAAGGGAATAATTCACATTCAACTTGACATATCTGACAGACTAATCAAATTACACTACGGAAATGTCAAAACTTATCAGAAAGATATGTTGAGTGTGCACTTTACACATGGGATGCATTTTTATAAATGATTAAAATACATCGAACGAACGTAAAGACTATGGTATCACAAACTGCGCTGATAATTCACTTAAACATCATATCTATAACGCCTTGGGTGACGAACATAGCAATCAAGATGATTAGTCGTCTGACTGAGTGAATCATACACAATGTCATTTATATAGTTAAGCCTTATATAATTGTTTTGTTAGGGCTACATCCATAATGTACAGACATTGACAATGTTCAATATTTACCTTGTGTATAACGTAGTATCTATGGTATGTCAATGGAAGTTGATTTGATAGGAAATAGGCCCATTACCTCTTTATTATATACTACAATATCCTAAAAGAGAATGGATCTTATAGTTTTGAATGTTAGGGGTACCATTTGTATAGTACCTTTAGCGAATTTAGAAAAGGCCCCTAAGTATTCGCCGTTAGCTTCATTGGATGAAACGTCAATTTATTACAACGCAAAACGAAACGAGTATTACTTTGACAGGAACCCTGTGGTTTTCCAACACATATTGGATTTCCTTTCAACCGGAACATTGCATTTACCAACAGATATTTGCTCTAGAAGACTAAGAGACGAAATAGAATTTTGGGGATTATCCCCAACAGATGTTCAGCAATGCTGTTGGAAAACATTTTATCAAACAGATGAAGATATGGATGTCTTAAAGAAGCTCATCTCAAGTATAAATAAGACTAACACCCATGCAATAGACAACAAGTTTGACAAACTACCACAACAACCTGGGCTCAAATCTCGACTGTTTCACTTCTTGAATGATTACCCAACAACGGCTGCATCAAAGGTATACATAAATCTTTTATCCATATATCAGAAAGATTTTCAAATTTATGTTCCAGTTCAATTGGTGTTTTAGTAATTTTCAATGCACATTCATTGAAAGTGTGATTAACGTTGTTGTGTAGCTAAACCTGATAGATATTGCCGTACTGTGTACACGAACAATGTATATCCCATTATTTTGATTAATCAATGCTGTTGTTTATTCACTGATATAACATGTATGACCGATATCACACAATTATAGAGAGCCGTTTAAGTCCGTTTATGAAAAGTGTTTGGTCTGAATCAGTACAAAGTTTTAAATCTGACGTCAAAGTCTATATTCTAATTTTTATTTTATTATTTAATAATTATGTTTTATAACATGTTATAGTTTTAATCCATACACCATAGATTTCTTTTTACATCATGGATCTATTGTACTTTTTCTTTTTATCATTTATTTTAGATTACGATAACCTTATTTCACATCTTAACTGTAACGCGTCCGGGGATCGAACTCGCGATGTATGGCACACGAAGCAACGCCATTTATATCTTACATAAAACATGTTGATAGTATCAAAATATCACCTTTTTTGTAACACATGATAATTATATATATAGTATTCTAACGTAATCACAAAAACAGTACCATACTGAACTTTAAAAAACAGTATGAATAGGATCAACAGAACGAGAGGCATTGACAAAAAAACAATAACTGCGTCAAATAATGAAACACCGGAATGTAATTAAAGACTAATTAGATTATTATCATGATAATATTGATAGGTGAGTGTTACAAATTTAAAGTATAACATTACAACCCTTCTGAACAAAAGTAGCGAAAAAAACAAAACAAACAAAGACGGTATTCAAAAGCCGCAAGTCCATGGATAGGGGCGAATAAAAGGAAAACATGGGAACTGTGTGTTTGTTTAATTAGGGCTGAACGCTACTTCCACAATATTTCACCGATATTGTAACAAAAGACCAAACGAAAAAAAAAACAAACGATAGGACAGGAAGCGAAGCGGCGACAGGAACGGGAAATAAAAGTGATACAGATAGTTCAGAAATAAGGATGAGCCCATCTATCGAACTTTACATGGGGGATCTTTATCGTGCCAAGGGGGTAAAAATCCACGTATACGGTACCGCCAGCTTGGCGTCCCCTCCGAAAGACGTGCAGATCTTTGTCTGGCCTTTACCTTTCAACCTGTCTGACTTGGGTGACCCTACCAGAAACACAAGTTCCCACCAGCATAGCTCTCCAGGTCATCGAGACGC
>JAUMGZ010096000.1:0-16386 GCA_032359645.1 Pododesmus macrochisma
TTGTCGTCTTTGATGATAGTGCATATGAGGACATTCCAGACGGACCACTTTCTTAAAACAACTAAAATTGATACGACTGAGGTTACTGGCAACAACGATGATGACATTAAAATAATGCAGTATCCAATGTTGACTGCAATACTGTTACGGATACAGACAAAGCCGACTTCAATGCAGTTGTAGATGCGAACGATTAATTCATTTTTAGTTCTGACATGCAACTGTGCAATACATTTGTTGCAAATATATCAGATTTTAATTTACATCATATAGGGGTACTCTGTTAGTATAAATCATCCAGTACCAGACATATGATTCTGATCGCATTTGAGCCAATATTTTATATTATATATTCATACTTGTCACCACATATTTCAATTCCCGGTTTTTTATAATTACCTAAAGTGCATACAGTTATATCCGAGTTTCGAATCACTCTTTTTCTGCTTTCGAATATTACTAGTTTGTAGCTAAACAAACACTAGTCGTTGATATGCATATTTTTCAAATTCAAAATGGATTTACATTGGTAGTTTGAGAATATGACTACGAAAAGTCAAAATTGACGAAACATATCTATATACAGGAAAATTTAAATAATTTGGAAGTGTGTTGTGTTCAAAGGCCGCGTTTATTAAAGCTCTCGTTAACAAAAATTGGATTGATTTGTTCCCTTTTCCGAAGAGGATTTTTTTGTTATTGTTTATTGGGGTTTAGCGTCCATATAACTCATGTATAGGTCATATCGAGACGGTGTTTGCTTGTGATAGTGCACCCTTATGGCGACTTTACAATGCTGTCTCACTGCAATATCACATTGACATGATACTTCACTCGGTCACATTATCCTGACGCCAAGCCAACCTCATACCCGGTAATGCTGAGCGCTTAGCAGGGAGCGAGAATATTGCCTTATTTTAAAGTCTTAGGTTTTGACCCGACCGGGATTCGATCCCACGTGGATTCTAGCAGTCTACCAGCACGAAGCGACAATTTAATCATAACACCATTTCATCCTACATGACAGGAATACATAAAGCATAACACATGTAACGAGCAATCGACAGCTTTTCTCCACCATTACTCCCTAATACAAGTAACGCACCATCAACGGCGTTTCTGCATCTCTACTCGCAAACACACAAGTAAGGCACCGTCGACAGCTTTTCTCCATCACTACTCGCTAACACATGTACCGCACAATCGACAGCCTTTCTCCATCACTACTCGCTAACACACATAACGCACCGTCGACAGCTTTTCTCCACCACTATTCGCTAACACAAGTAACGCACCATCGACAGCTTTTCTCCATCACTACTCGCTAACACATGTAACGCACAATCGACAGCCTTTCTCCATCACTACTCGCTAACACACATAACGCACCGTCGACAACTTTTCTCCACCACTATTCGCTAACACAAGTAACGCACCGTCGACAGCTTTTCTCCATCACTACTCGCTAACACAAGTAACGCACCGTCGACAGCTTTTCTCCATCACTACTCGCAAACACAAGTAACGCGCCGTCGACAGCTTTTCTCCACCACTATTCGCTAACACAAGTAACGCGCCGTCGACAGCTTTTCTCCACCACTACTCGCAAACACAAGTAACGCGCCGTCGACAGCTTTTCTCCACCACTACTCGCTAACACAAGTAACGCACCGTCGACAGCTTTTCTCCACCACTACTCGCATACACAAGTAACGCACCATCGACAGCTTTTCTCCATCACTACTAGCAACAAAAGTGGTAAAGCTGCTAATATCTTACCAAACTTATCAAAACTTATCTAATTTTTACTTAGCTTTTACAACATACTAGTATTGATATTTTCTCATAACAAAACTAGAACGGAAGTTAGCGAAATGCAGAAGCTTATGCGTAAGTAAATGTAAAACTGCCGATATTATAATTTAACATTTGAAGATTGGAAAATATCTTAAAAAGTTTAATTCACATAAAGAATTCGAAGAACTTTGTTATGTGCAGTAAACCGAAACAAAACATAAACGAGTCAAAGAAGAAATACAACAAGAATTATAATAATATTGAAAAACCAATGTACATGTATGTAAAAACCACTGATATATAAAAAGTAAAGACTTCCTTTACATTTATGAGAATTTAGTGAGAATTTAGTAGCTTTGTGTGTCCTCCATTTTCTTTTGGAATGTGGGTGCCCACGGATTTGTGATTCCTGTTTTCTTTTGTTTTTCACTGTGATAATGGACTTGTGATTATTTTGTTTTCGTTTGTTTTTCATTGTGATAATGGACTTGTGATTATTTTGTTTTCATTCACTCTTCCTGTTGTGAGGGCTTGTTTTTGGTTGTTTGTATTTTCTACTCTAAAAATGCAATTGTTTAACTTATTTCAAAGTTAACAAAAATATGATAGCTGTGTATTAACTAATTTGGTGGTGACTGTTTGTTTGTTTAATTTTTGTTTAACGTCCCTTTAACTCATGTATAGGTCATATCGAGACGATGTCTGCTTGTGACAGTGCACACTTATGTTGTCTAGCTGGTATATCACGACCCAGACATTGACATGATACTTTACTCGGTCACATTATCCTGACACAGAGCCAACCAGTCCTCCTCATACTCAGTAATACGGAGTGCTTAGCAGAGAGAGAGAAGATTGCCTTATTTTAACGTCGTCTTAGGTTTTTGACGCAACCTGAATTTGAACCCACATCTGGGATTCTAGCACCAGTGTATTAGCATGAAGCAAACGCTCTACTGCTGGAGCTATAGCGCTGGTGTGATAAGTAATTGAATGGTATGTATCTATTTTTATGATAAGGTATATGAGTATATGCGCATATGCTCAATGCGTCACCAATATTTAGTATTAGAGAGATTAGAATCCTGAGTGCTAACTACTACACCACCGAGGCCGAATATCAATAATGTAAGCATTAGGCCGAATACATTTGCACTGCCGCGTTCAGTACAAGACTATGTCTTTATTTCTAGATTTATATGAGATTATTATGATTATTACCTAGTTTTTTTTGTAAGTAGAAATGTGCATTCGTGTGGATGTACATATATATTTAAAAGTCTTGAGCATAGAAGAGTGTTCCACTATCTACTATTAGCAAATTTAGGTTTGAGTTATAATCAATCACTATTGACTGAAAGTGTTAAAAATTAAATTGTTGCGGTTATTATTTATTGTGTTGTTAATACATGATTGTGTTACTGTTTTGTGTTAATAAAAAAAACTACACCTAATCGGCTATGTTGTGCTATTTGTACATTTCGATATCAACAATTGACTCCTCAGCTGTCATTCATCTAAGCATTGTCCATTATTAATTCATTTTCTCTTGTATCGTAACTGTACCTGGAATGTTGGACGTGTTTCTTTAAAAGAAAATATTTTTTCGAAACTGATTAGGTACCATTTTTTGTTAGTGGTATGTTTCAGTTGCAAGTTTTTAATACAGATGAAATTATTGGTGGCATGTTTCAGTTTGAATTGTTTTATTCCAATTTTGATTAAATTGATTTTATGTGTAACTGCTTATGCAATTTTGATATTTATTCAAATCGTCTTTTACTGCATTGTTTTTGTTCAATGATATACTCCGTCTTTCTTTATAATTCTATTTTGTTTAAATACTCTCATGAAATCTTTTTTATATTATTTTTATAATTATATACAGTGTATCTTTGGCGGTACTTTTAAAATTAACGAAACCTGAATTTTACTTTTGAATTTATAAAGCAACATTTATAAATTTGAAAAACCAACAACTTATTTTAATCCAAAGACCGAGAGACATTAAAAAAACCCAACAATAGCCGCATGAAACAATTCAGTAACAAACTAAAAAGTAATATATTGACATCACAATAATTCCAAAGACTAGTTATCCATGTTGACCGAGCACGAAACAAAGCGATGTGGTTAAACCGGTTAATGAGGCCTCAATCTTTCCACTTCCCGTTTCAGACAAGAAGTCGTATGGACCATGCCTGTTTGTACTCAAGTTTAATATGCACGTTTTATATCATACGACAGTTCCTGAATAGGGTAATAGTTAGTCAGGAATTAATGTTAAGAAGGTTTATTTTTAAACTTTTAAATGTTGGTGGTTTAAGGCCTCTAATCCCCGGGTTAAGAGAGAACACTGTGATCCCGATAACAGATGTAACCACAACATTGCATTTTTTAAAACAAAGTCAGTAGTCAGCCTAAGCTATACTTTTTGCAAAAAGCTGAATACCATCCCCTTGGAATGCTTCCTACCGAAATTGGTTGTATTAAAAGTCAATACCGTATGACGGAAGGTATTTCTACAGGAAAAGTCCACACTCTAAAATAGAACACAAAAGATCAAATTGTAAAGACAAAAATCGCAAGTTAATCGCGAAAGACACAAGGGTGATTAACATCAATATATCACTTAACAACTGAACTCAATAACCTTTTAATATTGTAAAGCATGCATTGAGACAAAATGACTTAAATCTTGGTAAGAGTACGAGATGAAGTAAATAGCTATAACATCAGAAAGGGTGGGGGGGGGATAAAACTTCAAGCCAGCAAGTTCTTTTAATTGTGTTATAACTATAAGGACCTCTCACACAGAGAATAAATAGTATGTCTGACTTTTTATAGGTATATTTATTTAATTTTTTTTCGTTTCAGTTTGCAGGGTAATATTCTTGTTCATTGTATATAGCTTCCCTATCCCGTACACACATCTGATTGGTGCTATGTTTATAATACCATTTAAAAAACCTCAATTGGAATGCCAAAATGAATATCATAAATAGAATAGAAGAACATACATCAACACACATGCAGATCAGATAAACTGATCATATCTTCGAATTCGTCGAAGTCTATCTGACAATCATTCGCAGTTAAGGAAGTAAGAAGTTACAATGATATGCGTTCTAGCTTAGCGTTCAAAAAATGTACGTCACGGTCGTATGTTGAATCAATCACTTCAAACGTTCAGGCCAGCCAATCGGAAACAACCTTGTCCGGTTTCAGTAGAACGCTCCGCCCACAAACGTGTTGTCAATGGAAGAGATCATGACAGGCACATTCCGTAGTAAAACACATACACACGTAAAACATGATATGATTTAAAGAATAAAAAAGGAAAATTGTACTGAAATGATTTATTGAAATGTCACTGATCATAAATTGAGCAGTGTTTACGCATCATACATCCATATAACTTGCGTGTCAATAAAACAGTATGAATAGAATCAACAGAACGAGAGACATTGGCAAACAATCAATAACTGCGTCAAACAATGAAGCACCGGAATGTAATTAATTAAATCGACATCACAACAATCAACAAGACTAGTAATCCATGCGGACCGACTTAATACAATGTATTCATTGTTACTCGAAATAATTAACTACATTTAGTTTAGAACATTGTTTGAAATGAAGATTAGAGATAGAAAGAAAGACCGACAATATTAATAAATTAATAGAAAAGACAGAAGACGAAAATAAGGAGGAACAAAAAGACGGGTGCCAACATCTAGTTATAGTGAATAAATTATAAGCAAACCTGACGTTCTCGTTAATCTGAATCAAAAATTATCAGTGTCAATATTTAGTAGGACAGTTTTATGAATAGTGATTTGGTATCGAATGGCAAAAGCTCCATAATAATGCAAAAGCTTTGATATACGAATATGCAAACAAGGCAGTAAAATCAATTTAATTATAAATAACTGAACCTCTTTGTTCCTATTAAGTATATATATATACTATATTAAACAACTGTTTATTTTTATCATCTGCTTTGATACCATCACCTTTGTTTAATAGTTCTGTATCGATAACATTAAAGCTTAAGTTAGGTTACTCGTTTTCAAGAATATGTCTAATATCATTAAAACAAATATTGGTCCTTCATTGAGATAATCGACGGACACAGAAGAGACAAGTCCTTGAGTTTATAAGCGGGACACGGAATTGACGAGTCCTTCATTGATATGAATAAAAACCGTCCTAAGTCGGTCCGCATGGATTACTAGTCTTGATGATTGTTGTGATGTTGATTTAGTTAATTACACTCAGGTGCTTCATTGTTTGATGCAGTTGTTGTTTGTTTGTCAACGACTCTCGTTCTGTTTATTCTATTTATACTACTGTTTAGGACGACGCGGGAGCCATACGTCCTTCATCGGAATCCTTTACATAACAAGAGAGCTTCATCATGACACAAGGGATTGTAAATGATTCCTTCATATAAGTTCATCATCTGAACAGGAGCTATATTTACAAGATATCTGATATGATGAAATGACTTGCAATGGGGAAACGAGTCTTTCGTTGGTTCCTTTAACACATTACATGTGTTGATGGTCCGTCAAGGTTTGTAGAGTTGTGTTCTTTCTATGAACTTAGTTGTTTGTTATACGATGGTAATATGTTTGCCAAAAAGTATAGTATACATATATTTCGGAATTTTTCAAAACATTAAGTAACGTATTTGGGATTATTTCAAAACACCTAGCAACGTATTTGGGATTATTTCAAATCATCAAGTTGCGATTTAAAGGATATATAAAACATCTAACAATGGATTGAAGAATATTGGATATTTCAAAAAATGTTTCGTATGTGGGAATATTTCAAAACATGTAGTAACATATTGGGGAGTATAAGAAAAACGGGAACGCATTTGGAATGTTTTTTGGGGTTCACGACGGGGTGTCTTACACGGAGTTTTGAATTTTTTCTCTTATAAATATCATATTTATCGGAGGTATGTTTCAGATTGCATTTTTGTATTCCAGTATTCCTCAAAAGATTATTTCTAGAAGTTCAAAACAATCATCATAAAACGTTTAGTGACTAAGTGGTTCTATAAAGAAGCATCATATATATATATATCAAGGCTTATTAAAACTTATCCGGCCTGTAACATGTCGGACGGGGCGATATGTAGTAAAACCTTGCAAAACATCCTGGAACCTACTAGAAACCTATTAAAACCTAAAATCCCCAATCGAGGATTTTTCGGCAATCTTGATAATCCGTATAGTAATGCCTAGCTCTCTCCCTGACAGTGTGACTAAGTCATTAAGTAGAGTCGTAAGCAGTGAAGCATTCTAGCGTTATTGTTCCCAAGAAATCGCACATTTTCCCACATGGAACTTGTAGGTAGTCGATAATACACCTTGAAAAAGGCCAATGGAATTCATTTTTTACTTTTCTATCGACTTTATCCTCTATAAAAGCCATAAATGGAACCCATGTTCTCCACTCCCTGTTGGCCCGTTTCCGAAGTGATACTGTGTTTACAATAATGTGGTAATGGTTGAAGTAGTAGACGGTGATGATAAATCCGAAGAACACGTCAATAGTATAATGCTTCTGTGCAGCCAGAATAAATATCATACAGAATATATTCATCATCCAGGCATAAATGTCCACCAATAGACATCGCTTAGGGAAATCTGTAGGCACAAACAAAGGAGTTTAACAATTATATTACACAATAAAAGTTTTAATATAATCATGTATTTAGAAAGGCATGTCAAGTTGACTTTTATTCATGACCAGGGGATGTAAAATTATAAAATAATGCTTAAGGTACATTGTATACACTATATCTTACATACTATATAATATATCTCATAAAATATATTAGATTTATCATTTACTACATCAAATATCTTATATACTTTATGAAATATTTTATTTATCATATCGGATATCTGATATTGTATTTAAGATATCTCATAAATCATTTTTTCTCCTTTGCTCTTTTGTCACCATAGTAGTGACACATTCTTATGGTGACAACTGCTTCCTTGTTAGACAGTGGAAAGGGTTACCATACAAAGGAATGACACAGAAGCATCGCACCGGGTGACACATGTGTAGCAGGAAACGCTGACCATATCGTAAGTACCGAATTTCGCTTCTAGTTTTTTAATGGAAGTTCGTGATGTTTCCATTTTTAGTTACTAAATGTATATTTGGGTTTTTTTTCTGAGTGCGTCCCACGTTTTCCGTTTGTTTGCCCATGTCCATGGACTTACGGCCCTAGAATATCGTCTTGGTTATTCATATTTACTACTTTATATAAGATATCTTACATAGTAAGAACATATCTTATATAAATGACTGTACGAGATATCTTACTTGTGACATTAAGAGATAATTATAGAACCATTATGATATCATACCCCTTAACAGCGTGTGATCTGCTATAAGCCATAGATCTGCTGGCCTGAGGGCTGATATCAGGTCGAGGGTTGACAGGGATATGACATAAAAAATTGTCATATTATAACCTTTTTATTGTATGTTTTATCAAATCTGTCATCTTGTTTAAATATGATAAAAATGATAAGACATCAAAAGGTTATAATAAGAATATTTTAATGTAAAAATCCGGAAATAAGAGTGTGTGATAACATGAATTAAATACGCACAAACAGAATTAGTAAACATATGATAACAATTATTATATGATATTTGTATATACGATATACGGTATATATCTTGTATAGTATATATGGTATCTGATTTAATTTCGTACACAAGATATCGTATACACATGGCGATTTTAACTAGATTGCTCCAATAAATTCTTGATAGCGCCATGTAATCGATTAGGCTTCTCTTATGCGCAGCTTTACTGCATTTAGATACATGTATCACCTGTTGTTACATTTGTATTAGTGTATTCTTGTTTTATTTTGATTATGTAGAATTTCAAAGAGTAATAATATGCTACAATGTATATACAAGCTTCAACCGGTGTAAAATAGCATCGCCGGATATAGTGTAAATTCAAAATCTTTGGAATTCTCGTTCTTTATAAGATATATCATATAAATGGTTATATATAATATATTATATACATTGACTACATTGTTTTTGGTCTTACAAACTAAGACAGATCACACATAAATATAATAATTTGAGTTTGAGATGTCAAGTGGACAAATAAACCATCGGTATATGTGGATCTCGACCACGATGACACGTCAACAACAATCTGTGGACGCGCAAAGGAAAATTAATTAGAAAAGGACTGTTATAATCCCAGGAATCTTAATAAAAAAATATTGAGAAGCTATAGAAAGTCATTGGGTGGGGCGAAATTTATCCACAAGAACAGTATAAAATGAAATATAAATAGTGGTTATCACATGGGTGATCATTTGTTGTCCAAAGTTTTCCTTTTGTTGCCCATGCCCATGGACTTGCGGCTTTAGAATATCGTCTTGGTTTTTCGAATTAACTGCTTTTTATAATTAATTTTTTAAAATTAATGATAAAATATGGTCACGAATTCGATAATTGTTTTCTCACACAATACAATAAATAATATTCGGCTGCCGTTATCGAAACAGCTTTTTATTTGTAAACGTTTGATGACTAAGGTTTAACGCGCAGAAATATCACTGAATATTTCTCACCCCAGTGCTAATAAAAAACAAGAATTGAACCAATAAAATACATTTAAATGTTTTATTTAGCAGGTATTACAAAAATATCACAATGAATAACAATAGAACGTCTTATTTTCGAAAATTGTGAATCATTGACGAACTACTTTGTACGCCGGAAGAACTCAATTGAAACGTTTCACCGTCCAAGTTATTTGTGATAGTGAATTAGAACGTTGTCAAAAGAACCACCACAAATCGGCCCTGAAAACACAGCACCAGAGGAAGATGTGGTTCATTTGAACTTCATCGCCTCCTCTAACAAGAAGTTGATGTACAATCTTTTCGTGGCTGCAGCAAGAATTTGCATTACTGTCGACAGAACACGAAGTTTCTTTTGTGGCCGGCGCCATTTTTGATTGGACATTTTCGGAGATGTTCTCTTACTTTTCTGAGAAATTTGAGTATCGGGTCAAGTCATCGTGGACAAAAATAGGGATTTTCTAATATTATGAATGAATTTATTAATATTAAGAATTCATTTATTAATATTAATAAACGAATTTTTAATATTAATAAATGATTTTTTTTATATTTATAAATGATTTTTTAATAATAGTTTATGACAGCATTTATTAATATTAAAAATTGATTTTATTAATATAAAAAATTGATTTATCAATATAAAAAATTGATTTATTAATATTAAAAAATCATTTACTCATATCAATAAATCAGCGCCGTTTACAAACGAACGGCATACATGATTGCTCCTCTGACAAAAATGACGGATACTATAACGCAGCTCTATAGGGTTGCACAAGAGGCAAGGAATGCCCTTACTGAAAGTGTTTTTAAAATACTATTATTTACACAACCAATTGAAGTTCAAGGTCGTTTCCTTTTAGCAATCTGATTAGTTTAAAGCGTATTTTGAGGTGAAGGTCGGCCGTTTATTACCAATCAAATCATCGGAAAGGCATAATCAACAGTTGGTTAAACTTTATTTGGGTTGATTACGCCGCATAAAGTATGAGCTAGTAGGTTGAGAACAAAAGCAATTGTGTGAGAAATTTACTTTAAATTTGGTACTTACACTCACGGAGGACGCAGTTGAACATTGTTACAATTATGGTATGACCACTAAACATAAAGTCACCACAGGTCTTCACACCTAATAATGACAGGCCCAAACCGGCGAAGACTTTCACTGACTGCTCCATGACAAAGTATAAGTTTGGTATGATCTATAAATAAAAAGTAACTTTAAAACTTTGGTGATATTTTGAATGTGTGTGTGTGTGTGTGTGTGTGTGTTATACAAAATGGAATTTTTCTCTAAAATTGTCTTTCATTGATTTGTTATGTGTTATTGTCTGTACGGTATGGCTTGTAAGTAAGTAAATCGAAAAACCAAGACGATATTCTAGTCCGTAAGTCCATGGACATTGGCAAACAATAAGAAAACGTGGGACGCACACAGAAAATTTTGTAAAACATTTCAATATTCAATAATTTAAAATTCTATGTCCAATGTTGTATTCATATGCAATATGTTTTCATTATATTTGGAATAGTTTTTCAATATATGTAAAATAATATATTTATGTACGTGCATTGTTTTTTTAATTTATGTGCTATAAATTTCAATTAGTGTTTAATTTATTTTCAATACGATGCAATTATTTTCAATATATGTGTTATAAATTAAATTTATACACATCAGTATTTTAAATATAAATTCCAATTGAACACACACACACACACACACACACACACACACACACACACACACACTGAACAAATTGAATGAACATATATCTCACAATTAAAGAATTATTATATTAATATTGAAAACTATTGCATACTTATCGAAACTTATTGAATAGTAACTGCAAATTATTGCATTTATGAAACATTTAACATACAGCATATATCTTTGCACGTATTGATAAGTCTTGGACTTATATTGACAATTATATTGAATATATAAAGTTAAAAATATTCAATACATATTGAACAATATTGTACATATATTGAAATATATTGCATTATTATTTAAAACTATTTCATACATATATATATATTGAATATAAGTTAACATAAGTTAGAAATGATAGAAAACAAATTGCAAATTATTGTACATAATATATAAAAAATCATTGCATATAAACATAAAAATTGAATATACATTCAAAATAAAAGTTATTGAATATTTCATTGTTTAACATGGCATACTGAGTTATTTATATGCATCTGTACAATGTTTGTCATTTTTTGCATTTTTGTATTTTTGGTATGTTACGTGTGTGTGTTTATTGCGTGCATTATTATTTACCTCTTTTCTGCACTCTGTGTGAACACTTGGTATGGACAAAGATGTTAACAGCATAGTCGCTGTCCTTAGAAAATGTAGCATCGATGTAATCAGGCAGACCCGGCGCCAGATTATTGACCTGTAATTATTAGATAATTGCTTAAAAATAGAAAGGAAATTAATTCAAAGCAGATTACCACGTTTAAAACATTTTTTAACAATAAACGAATTCTTCTCTATATTATTTTTTGTTTACTTTTTAACATCCAATAACGGTTGATTTGAAGCTTGGGCTGGAATCTGGACGAGGCCCTCTCAGATAGAAAATAGAATTGGGCACATAAAGGAAATCATGAGACTCACACAGAAAAATAACAAATAAACAATTATCAACTTAAAAAAAGAAACAGAAAGAAAATGCTAGAAGTGAAACCAGGTGTCCGCGAAGGAGTAAGTGTTTTCTGCCAAACATGTGTCACGCTTCGTGATGATTACATATCAATTCAGTATATGGCGACCCTTTCAATTAAAAAGAACAATGGGGTATATATCTATTCGTTAGTGTCTAATAAAAGTTCTTGGCGCTTTCTTTTAAGGTAGTCCACGGGTCAGCAATAATCGGTAACTCTAGTCGGAACTGTGTGCAAGATTTGTCTCCCTTATTTTTTTTTATTTCTTCACCTATTAATCCCTTAAAGACTCTTTTTAAAACGAGAACGAAAACGCATATATTTGCTATGGTTGTATTGATACTTTTCCTTTTTGTAGAGATATTTATTTATATACAACATGTTATCATAAAAAGTTGACTTATATACTTATACAGTGTAAATTGTTTAATATACTTAAAATGTAAACAAATGTTTTTGATATACAATTTTATGGACAATAACGAAATTATAATGTAGATATTACAAGAACACATAGTTTTGGCTCTTTCCTCTTATAAATATCATATTTATCGGAGGCATGTTTCAGATTGCATTTTTGTATTAATGATTATTTTTAAATTAGCCAATACATATTAATCTCTTAAGACAGACAGGGGAGAGCATTCTTAATTCCAAACCAAAAAAAATAATTTCAACCACCAACTGTAACGTCACTGTTTTTTTTTTTTTTTTTTTTAAAGTAAACTGTATGGGTACCCCTTGTTATTTTAAGTTTTTGAAACTTAAATATCTAGAGAAAATTAAGTTTCATTTTTACATTTATCATTTGTGTTTGCGGTGGCCGAGTGGTTAAAACGCCGACTTGTAATCAAAAGAGCCATTTACCTCCTTGGTTCGTCTCCCGTCCGGGGCGGCCTAGTGTGAGAAAGTTGCTAGTGACTTACCGTAGGTCGGTGGTTTACATATATTTACAATTGGAATTACCTGCACACGTTTTATCAAGTCTTACCTTTGTTTATGCAAAATGACCATGAGCAAGTTAGATGCTACCAACACGGCGATAAGTATCTCCGACGCCCTAGCACACCATGGTGTGTATGGAACATTGTCCAAGAAGATATCGGGTAGAGGGGGGAACCGGCTCCTCTGGGGAACCATATGTGTGGCTATAACGGCACCTATAGACTCGATAAAGATAGAGGTAAGAAACAACAGGTACATGGACACATTCTTAAATATAGTCACCCTGGACGAGTTAACATTGTCCATCTCTATCATTAATTCTGTGGCTTGTACCTGCTTAGTATCCTCACCACACTCCTCCCCGGAAGAATCATAGTCTGAGGAGAGCATCATTAAACAGAGATTATGTGAAGTCTTTTCCAACATTTCAATTGTCTGTCATAAAGATATCAATAAATGTTTGTTGTTCTTGTGCATCTGATACTTTTTTATTGTTTTTCTCTACCTCTCAATCTGTTTAACTTTTAACCGACGTAATAAACCAGATAGTCTAGTATTAATATTTCTTAATGGTGCTCGGTCTCTGCTAATGCTCGTGTTTTCTTCAGGCTCTGATTTTGTCAATGTTTCTCTTTTGGTGATACTTCGATTCTGTTGATTTTCGAGTTTCTCCAATTTCAATCTGTTAAGTTTCTGTCAAATAGATTATACAATATTAAACTTCTAAAGATATGTATAGGTTCCAAAACGACTTAGTTTGCTAACCATGTCCAGTTTAAACCTAATTAGCTTATTTTCACAAAGTAAGACTTGCCTTTTTCTCCTACGATTTTCAGTACGTAAATAGATTCCCATTTCGATATTTTGATTCAAATATGGCGGACGACGTTTGCGTATGAAAATGAGACAGAAATGCTCTCAACCATTCGCAATCAATACAATACTCTTTTTGAGAGAACCTCATCCAAGCTTCAAAGCCCAGATATGAATCATCCGTCATTAAAAGACGATCAAAAGAATGTATGATTTAAGATTTACAAGACCTCGATAAATCAAAGCTTCAAAACCAAAGTCAAGGAATATGAACGAGTTATTTTGATGGTCGTGTTTGAAACATAAACTCAAGATTACGTAAAATTCTTTATACAATAGACAAACAGCCATACATCACTGACGGTAGCTATGATTTGGTTAGGTTGTCTCGTATTATATTTTATATGGGAAACCGGGCGATGTGGTTAACAAACGAGTTAATGTTGCCGCAATCTTACCACTTCTTACAGGAGATAAGAATTCTTAAATAAAGAAAAACATATACAACTTTAATTTATGCATTTCCTGGTGCTGTCTAGAATTTCAACAACACAATCAACCGCTCAATAGAAATCTAAACGAGTAAAACCTATTTACGATTTGAAATTGGAAACTCGAAAAGCAAAGCAGCAGATAACAGTGGCTAATATATGGTACACCCAATATGTTCCAGCCATTTCAGTTATGTACTTTATTATTCAATGAAAGTTTTTATATTCTGCTTGAAAAAATGTTGAGCTTGGCAACAACAATAGTTGCAGCAGATATCATTTGAACCTTCTTTGTGTAGAAAGTAGATTGACTTAAAAGCAGATATAAATACCACTTGTGCTATTCTTAATTATTTAATCAATTTTCGCTTTTCGATTAAATACTCCCTTCAGATGATAATCAAATTGCAATGCTGATTTTACATTTGTTCAGACACCGTTATAAATCATAAATGTAATTAACAGTGATTAGACTTTGGTCTGCATTAAGCAAGTGAATGGCTGCCACCACGATACAGAGATGTGACAAGTCTGTTTCTGATATGATTTTAGATATAATATTCACGCCCTAGTTTGAGTTTCTTACCCCTTCTTAAAAGCCCATTTTGTGTGAGAGGCACACATACTATATTCCCAGTCATTTATTTGCTTTCAAACTTTTTGATTAAACAGGGCTTAACGTCACTTCCAGAATATTTCACCAATATTGTGACAAAATACCAAAGGAGAAAAACCAAAACATTAGACAGGAAAAGAAGCGGCGACAGGAAATACTTACCTGAATTCTTAATTTGTGTGCCTAACTGATTGACATTTCGGCTTACCCATACCTTTTTCTTAATTGTGGTCTGTCAACGTCTCTCGTTCTGTTGACTGCACTCATCCAGTTTTTTCTCCCTTTCTTTTTGTCACAATAGTAGTAACATAATATTAGGTTGACATATAACACTGCTTTGCTTTCATGAAAATGTTGCTACTTCTATTCCTATCATGTGTATGGTCCTTTGCTCTTTTGTCATTATAGAAGTGACATATTCTTATGGTGGCACATGCTTCTTTTTTTAACCGTGGCTAGGGTTGCCATACACCGGAATGACACAGAAGTATCAAGGCGGATGACACATGTGTAGCAGGAAACGCTTACCATATCGCGATCACTTGGTTTCGCTTTTAGTTTTTTGATAGAAGTTCGTGATGATTCCTTTTTTTAGTTAATACATGTATATTTGATTATTTTTCTTGTATACGTGCCACGTTTTCGTTTTATTAAAATAACATACACATTTTTTGTCCGTGGCACTGAGTATATGAATTTTCACAATAAGATATATAGAGTTTGTCACAAGTGATGAAAACATAAGTCCGAAAATTGCTTTTAATGTACGTTCTGTATGTATACCATGTATTCCGTTGAAAGTTCAATGTGGGATGACACCGTAGATGTGGTTTTGAACACAGTTAAAGGTAAGTATATTATGTTATTTTCACTGTAAGAACACGGGCGCAGTATTTACACCATGTACCCGTAAATATACGACATGTTGACGTCAGGAATATAACTGATTGTCTAATCAAATTTATATAGATCTATATTGTTCTGGAGGTAAATGAAATGATCATGAGTAAATCCAGGTTTCAAGTTTACAGTTTATTTTAGTACCAGCAGACAAAAATATGGTGTAAGTATAACATAATTTCACATAAAGTAGTTCCATAATTTTGAGATATAACATGAAGTTCCAAATAAAAGTATCGATTCCGAAGAAAGAAAGGTCCAAAACAAGAAAAAGTAAAAGATTCTAAAAGAGAGTATGTCCAAAAGATACGAAAATGGCCGAAAGAGTGCCCAATGTCTCTCTCACACATATAGATAACATCATTTCTTACTGTTACTGGTTTCGTAAGCATTCTGCTTCTACCAGTCATCGCATTAGCACTTATGGCTCTTAATACGATGAGTTCTTTTACGTGCCTGAGAGACACGGGACCGCCATTTTTAG
>JAUMGZ010096111.1:7059-17873 GCA_032359645.1 Pododesmus macrochisma
CTAGTTAGCCATCAGACTTTACTGACTCCCAAACCTTTGTAAATCTAGTTCTTGTTAACCGTCACATTTCACTGACTCTCCAACCTTTGTAAATCTAGTTCTAGTTTACAATCAGACTTTACTGACTCTCCAGGCCAACCTTGTAAATCTAGTTCTAGTTTACCATCAGCCTTTACTGACTCTTTAACCTTTGTAAATCTAGCTCTAGTTTACCATCAGACTTCACTGACTATCCAACCATTGTAAATCTAGTTCTAGTTTACCATCAGCCTTTACTGACTCTCCAACCTATGTAAATCTAGTTCTAGTTAGCCATCAGACTTTACTGACTCCCAAACCTTTGTAAATCTAGTTCTTGTTAACCGTCACATTTCACTGACTGTCCAACCTTTGTAAATTTAGTTCTAGTTTACAATCAGACTTTACTGACTCTCCAACCTTTTTAAATCTAGCTCAAGTTTACAATCAGACTTTACTGACTCATAAACCTTTGTAAATCTAGTTCTAGTTTACCACCAGACTTTACTGACTCTTCAACCTTTGTAAATCCATATAGCTAGCTCTAGTTTACAATCAGACTTTACTGACTCTCCAACCTTTGTAAATCTAGTTCTAGTTTACAATCAGACTTTCCTGACTCTCCAACTTTTGTAAATTTAGCTCTAGTTAACCATCATACTGACTCCCCAGAAACTTAATCGCACTCTGTCACCGTGTTCCGGTCAATTTTCGTGGGGGGGGGGGGACAACATGTAAACCATCGGGATGGAAAACAATTAGTGTTTTTTTTTTGCATTCAGAGAAAAGAAAAATAAGTATTACACTTGAAGAAACAGTTGTATCAGTCAACTGTTAATACCACGGACCTCAATGAAATAAGCCCTTTCTCTTCGTCATATCCAAGTTTTACGAGAAACTTTTAAAAAACACGTCTACACTTTGTCACAGGGTGCCTGATTTACTAGATATGAACGCACTTTTTATTAAATTTCCGCATATTCTGATCGATATTCTTACACGAAAAGTAGTGACAAGCAGCAATGTTTAAATCACTAAAAAGGGCAACCTTTATAACAATTAGCTTTATTGTTTGGTATATTTCCTCTGATTCTTAGTTGTGTTTATGCATGGGGACACTCGTGTATATTGCGGGGAAAAGCATTTCTCTTTTTGTCTTTACGGTTTTGAATTGTATCGTATCTTGTTCGTTGAAATTCATCAAATTTATTAAAAACCCGAGGAAAGAAATGTAACAAACAGTATGAGTAGGATCAACAGAACGAGGGACATTGACAAACAAACAGTAACTGCGTCAAACAATGAAACACCGGAATGTAATTAATTAAATCAACATCACAACAAACATATTTTAAAGCATGAAATAAATGTACTCAATCAAGATTTGCACGACATAATAATAGTTTCAATTGACCGTCCATATTTTCTCCAAACTCATTATTTTTATCTATTTTATAATTAGTTTCACTTTGCAATTTTGTCTGTTTATTCACTGTGATTAATATATATACCCAATACAATTTTGGTGGATAATACACATTTACGTTTCATTTTCTTCATATAGACCAGGTAAAATACATCATAAATGCATCTAAATGAAAATTAAAAGAAGAGGATTTGAAATGCATATTATGCTCACCTTAAGCAGTGTGCTTATAACATGCACTGATGTCGACATTAAAGTGCTGTCACACTGAAATATCACGCCGCAGGCACATTGTCATGATAACATCCTCCTACCCAGAAATGCTGAACATTAAAATATGAGCGAAAAGATAACCTTATTTCAACGGCTTAGGTTTGACGTGGCCCCTTCCCGGAATCGAACCAGTGCCTACCGGATCACGAGGCGAATGATCTACCTCTGAGTCACCTTGCCGGTTTTTTACTATGGAGAGTGTTGACATATGCACAGAACTAACAAGGAAACATGACGATGAGTGAAACATGTGTAGCAGGAAACGCTTACACCTTCGCGAAAACCTGGTTTCGCTTTAACTTTTTAATAGAAACTTATGAATTTCTTTTTTACTAATAATTCTTGTTGTTTTATTTGGTATTTCTTTTTTTAAATATTTTTGTTGTTTTTTGATTTTGTCTTTTCGGGTTTTTTGTCGTTGCTGTTTACGTTTCCTTTTTTCCTTCTATTTATCAATTTCTTTTAATTATTGTTTTGGTTTTTCGTATTGACCACTTTTTCCTGAGCACGTGTCTATATATTTCAATACAAATGATAGAGCATGATTCTTTGACGCGCTCGGTAATTCTATGAATTCCTCGGGTTTTTTAAACTGAAAACAACCTATATTTCTTCTCATTTCATTATGTTAAAATACTGTTTGTTTGTTTGATTGTTTATTGCGGTTTAGTGTCCATTTAACTCACGCATAGGTCATATCGATACATGCTGCTTGTGACAGTGCGCACTAATGGTGACTTTATAGTGTTGTCTCACAAAAATATCACGCCACAGACATAATGACATGCTACTTCAATAACATCATCCTGACACCGAGCGGACCAGTTCTCTTACCCAGTAATGATGAGCACTTAGAAAGGAGCAAGAAAATTGCCTAATTTTAACGTCTTAGGTTTTAACGCGACCGGACACCAGCCTTCATATACATTCACATGCAGCTGTACTCACTCCATCATTCCATTGGTTCTTAGTTGTTTGGCTATGGTACCTGGCTTAACAGAAATTAATTAAATGTTTGTGCTTTTTTTCAATTGACCTTCAAATATTTGTTAATGTTTTCATTGGTCGTCATTCATCAGTAAATAAACTTAAGAATTCACGCTTATTTTTTTATTTCTTTGGACGAGTATCTCTATACAAACAGGTTTATCTTCTATTAATATTTAACGTATAAACAGATGAGGAGAGGTTATTCTTATGTTGGTAATCCATTTTAAGTTTCTATTTGTATAACAGGGCGTCTTGTCAAACCAGGTCGGGTCTTGTCGTGCGTCATATTTAAACTAGAACTACGTTGTCGATGGCACGCCATCGCATGTTCCCGCGCGGATGGCTTGACCCCCTTACATCACCAGCACCCTTACCACACACGACAGATCACTATTTTGTAGTAAAATGAAAATCTCATGACGAACGTTTGATTTGATACGCCACAAGAAAATATTTTTCAAAACATTGTCCCCAACCCTAGGGGTCATATATCAAATCTGAAAGTGATGTGGACTTCCCTATATAAATATCTAGTATGTTCCAAAGTTTCAAGTTCCAATTTAAAATGGTGTAGAAGGAGATATTTTGACTGCCTACCCATCCCCCCACCAACCAACGCCATCCCCCCTCCCTCCCACCCACCATCTCCAACCCCCAAATTCCTCTACCAGATCCCTTGATCGCCATATGCTAAAGCATTTTGTTGTAAAATGTAGAACTCTTGATAATGTTTGATTTGATATGCTATAAGACTATTTTCAAAGAAACAAAATTGACCCCAAAGAACCCACCCTTGGCCCAGCCCCTAGGTGTCATATTAAAGTTTGAAAGTGTTGTTCTCTTTCCCAAACATAAATCTACTATGTCCCAAAGTTTCAAGTTTCGATCTCAAAAAGTGTAGAAGGAGTTATTTTGATCTCCTATCCCCAGCACCCCCTAACCCAACCACTACTCTCCACCTGATCACCATATTCTAAATACAATTGTAGTGAACTGAAGAACTCGTGATGATATTTAATGTGATATGATATAAGACTAGTTTTGTTTAATTGAATCTCATGACCCAATCTCCTCTGGCCCAACCCTTAGGGGTCATATTAAAACACCAAAAGTGTTACACACTTCCCAATATATCCATTATGTCCCAAAGTTTTAAGTTCCCGTCTCAAGCAGTGCGTGAGGAGTTTTAGAGTAAGACGGACCGACGGACGGACGGACGGACGGAGGAACCAATCATAATATTCCTACTTTTCTTCGAAAACGCACGATATGAAAACACATAATGAAGCAAAATGAAACGCAAATACGATATTCAAAATACACGAGTCCATTGGCAAATAAAGTGAAAGTGCTGGACGCACACAGAAAAAAGAAACAAAACTACAATTATTAAGTAAAAAAAACCTTCTTAATCGGGTTCTCTTATGTACTTTTGGATTGAGTTGTTTAAACATTGCGAAATATTGGCTGCTTTAGAAGTTTTTGCTTAAAATAAAAATATCACGCCTGGTTGAATGATAATAATATAGAATGCTGTTTCATTCTTATAAAAGAAAAGAAAATTCGTCGTGTGTAACATCAGAACAAAAGACGTTGACAAACAACAACAACCGCATCAAACTATTCGGCCCTATTTAAAATCAAGGAATTAAAATGACGTTACAATACTGTAAACCGACTAAGGACGTATCAAGCACGAAACCGGGTTGAAATGTTAAGACTTGCAAGTATTTCTCGAAAAGCTAATACGCTTATTGTTAGTTAACTATGTTTCCCTCTCTATCAAATGCTTACCAGAAGTCAACATTTTGATATAAATTGTCTTTTCGTCATATTATTAACGGCATTTTATTGCCTACCTACCTGGGATTTGATCACTGTGTTCTCTTGAGCGTTCCTCCCTTGTCCTTACCTTCCCTTACCTGTTGTAGGGATTTTGTCGGAGGGTAACACATATGTAGCAGGAAACGCTTACCATATCGCGAACATCTTGTTAGGCTTCTAGTTTTTTAATAGAAGTTTGTGATGTTTCCTATTTTAGTTAATACATGTATATCCAGACCCTTGGAATTAGCTGTTGTCTTAAAATTCAAGTACTACAAGTTGTGGTACATAGAATATAATACAAAGGATCATAAAAAATACACAGAGCACACCATAGCAGATTGGTGTATGAAATTGTTAAGCAGCTTAATGTTTTGAAAAATATAATATGTAATGGTAATTGTATTTGTAATTAATCACATTTAAAAACTTTTGTAATTATAATTGTAATTGTAATTGCACTTTTTCAAAGTAATTGTAAGTGTTATTAATAACATTACTTTGTATTTGACCCCATCCCTACCCCTTGCACGATACAGATCCCCATGCAAAGTTCGACAGAAGAGTAGGTGGAAACGCAGTTGTATTGGCTCTTCCTTCTATCTGAACTATCCGCATTGCTTCGTTTTTCCGTTCTTGTTGCCGCCTCTGTTCCTGTCCTATCGTTCGGATCTCCTACGATCTTTTGTTTTTATTAAATACTTTTTGCTTTAGGTTGAATCTTTATGGTGAGTTGTACATTCAAAGGGTTTATTTCTACAAATGTCTGCCCATGTCCATGGACTTACGGCGCTAGAATATCGTCTTGGTTTGTTGTATTTACTACTTTGTCACGATATCGGTGAAATACTATGTGATGTTAAGCCCATATTAAACAAACGAACAAACTAATATCATCGGCTAGAGACCATACACAGAAAATCCTTTGGAATGGACGCTAAGCTGTCGGTCCCGTGTACAGAAATGCACAGTGATAATTCTTTTCGTAGCATCCCTACTGTCCGTTCTTGTTGCCATCTCTGTTCCTGTGCTATCACTAGGTTTCTTTTGTATGTCCATCAGAGGGAACGTTCAAATGGTGGTCTCGTGTGTAGAGATTTATAACCACACTGGCACGATAAAGTTCCACATGTAAAGTTCGATAGAAAAGTAGGCGAAAACGCCGTTGCATGGGCTCACCCTTCTATCTGAATGTGTTGGGGATAGTTCTTCTTGTTAAGTTTAATTTTGGATGTCTGATATCAAACAATGCAAATTAAACTTACCCAAAATCTTTGCTATCATAAGTATAAGTAACACTGATATCACCAAATATTCTCTGTAAATGTACTTTTAATCTACTAGATATAGTCTGCTTTAAATAAAATGATGATTAGTAAACAGTATACGTTTCATTACACAGGCACTCGGAAAATCAGTGATGAGTTTTACCAACTGGACGAAAGATATCAAAATATCTTACCAACAACCGGTCTGCTTGACATACATGGACCTATCACTGTTATTGAGTGTGCTATCAACTGCTTAGGGCTGGCACATTGTGAATCATTCTTTTACAAGGCAGATTCATGTAAAGTATTTGCTGCAACAGAAACCGACAGGATGTTTGATGGACTTGTTACAACTACATCACCGGGATACAACTACTTCGAAATGAAAGGTAATTAGAAGCGAGGTCTTCTTACACACTCATTTGTTTGGTTTCATGTCGTTTCCTTTTTAAGTTAAGACATGCATATGTGGTAATCTTTCTGTGTGCGTCCAACGTTTTACTTTTGTTTGACCATGCCCATGGACTTACGGCTTTTGAATATCGCCTTTGTTTTTCGTATTCACTACCTTTAAAGTCCGTGTCATTTGCAAATGCATTTCGGTGATGACCATTGGTTGTGGCTGTAGTTTATATGTCATCTACCATATTCTGGTGACAATATGTCTTTTTGCTTTGAATATTTTGTGTTGTGTTCATTGCATGTATGCTATGTGTGGTGTAATAGTGGTGAATAACCTCGAACATTTTTTATGTACACTTGACATGTTTCTGTTTCTAACATTGCTTTTAGTGTTTGTTGTTTTTTCGTGATTGTGAATTATGATGGAAAACATTTAATTTGTCATTTTGCCATACACAGGAATGACAGGGAAGCTTGCGGTGGGTGACACATGCGTAGCAGGAAACACTTACCATATCGCGAGCACCTGGTTTCGCTTCTAGTTTTTGTTTTATAGAAGTTCGTAATGTTTCCGTTTTTTCTGTGTGCGGCTCACGTTTCCGTTTTGCTGCCCATGCCCATGGACCAACGGCTTTAGAATATCGTCTTGATATTTCGTATTTATTACTTTGATGATTGGTCTTGATTTTCCTGTTTTGTAATTTTTGTGTTAACATGTTAAAATTAACAGGTGATGGTTAAAATGTTTCCCAATAACTACTTAAGGACAGTGTTAGACCTGTGTATAGTATCGCATATATGTCATGCGTGTTTAACGTTTTAAGTTGTTTTGCCTTTATTCACTATTTTGTTAAAGACTTTCAGATCTGGCTATTGTTGTTTTTTTTGTTAATATCCTTGTTTAGATATCGATGATCTTATTATTTGTTTATTTACTTATTTATTTATTTATTTACGAAAACACTTGTTCACGACTAACAAATAGAATTAAATTGCATTGGACTTTATTTTCATCAGGAAGAGTTGGCAATCTGGCAAGGGGAAAACCAACAAAACAGTCGTCAACCAATAGAGGGCAGTGTTTATCCTATATGGCAGTTGACGGAACACGAGTAGTCGATGTGGGCACTTTTGTGTATCCATGTACCATACATTGTACTCATACAGATAGAGTAAATCAACATGGAGTTACGTTTTGGCAAGTGGATTTGCAGATGGTCTTTTCAATAAAGGCAGTTGCTTTACTTGTGCGAAGGGATTTCGGTAAGTGAAGTGTAAGAGTTAAATGACTATTTTTAATAGAAGTTCGTGTTTTTTCCTTTTAAGTTAATAAATGCATATTTAGCTTATTTTGTCTGTGTACGTCACACGTTTTCCTTTTGTTTGCCGATGTCTATGGACTAAGGGCTTTTGAATATCGTTTTGGTGTTTCGTATTGTCTAATCTCGTAATGTATGCTGTTGTTTTTTTTTTTTTTCTCTTTTACGGAGGGGGGTCATCTGGTTATCGGTTTCTAAAAGATGTATCCCAAAGGTGAATTACATCTAAGATAGGCTTCCGGGTAAACTCAATATTGCTATGTGTTGAATGGTAGCTGATTATGTGATTTATTTTCCAGATTCCTGAGTGGTAACAACATTTTTTTGCATGAATGCTGCGCGTTATGTTATTCTTGATCATCCATAACTGAACTGTGCCTGCCATGAGCTAGTCCTTATCACAATCGTCTCAATATTTCCATGTAACCTGACACAGCAATAGTTCGTCCACTCACTAGCGATCGCTCATTGGTGTACTGTATCTGCCACTTGAGTGACTTGTGTATTGCCTAGACGTATGTACTATTGTCAACATCATTTATATATAATCACTATTACATCGATCGTTGTGCATACTAATTATATATAAATCATGCCTTAATCTCATCAAAATAAGAACCCCCGAAACTAGTGGGGAACTTCACCAGCCAATAAGACTACGTCTAATCAGCCCAACAGCAAGCGTGCAATAACTGATATATCTGACACCGGTTTTTTAATTGAGTCAGTTGCCAGCATAAATAACCTTGAAACAATGAACACACTGGTTAATAAACTGATGTCCAACACCCTATTCACGAATGCCCTCTTAAAAAAAAAACTGGACATACAATTCCTGATCAGTGAACTAGTGAATGACCATATGTCTTCTATCCAGCATGATGCCTCTGTTTCAAATAGACTAGATGAACTCGAATAATACAGCAGGCGTAGTTGTCTTAAAAATCGCTGGTATACCTGAACATAGGCAAACATCTGGTAATGAAGTGTCAGAAGATACTGATGGTCTACTACTTGATATGTTTGATAAACTTGGATTTAACATTTGATGTTATGATATTTCCAGATCTCATAGAGTCGGTCCTCGCCGCCTTAATGCCAAGTATCCTCGAGACATTATTGTAAGATGTATCTCATACCGTACACGGGCTCGAGTTTACCAAGCACACTTCGAGTTGCCGAAGATTGTCAGTGAATCAGGTCGTGTTTATTTCAACGAAGCCCTAACACGTCAGCGAAATGAAGTTTTCAGAAGAGACAGAGAATTACACACAAAAAAACGTGAACTCAAGATGGTAGCATAGTCGTAAGAGACTTCACTGGAAAGAACCGTACATGTAAAACTCTCACTGACCTGCATCACTTAATTCCTGACAGTCACGTGTATGAGGCCACAACACTTTTGTCTCGAAGAGTATACCGTCTCGTTCTAGTTTCTTTTCTCCACGTCCTGGTCCCTCACATGTTAATGTTGTATCTAAAGACTCGGTACATGACACTCGTCCCGTCTTCAACTCAACCCCACTGAATAACCATGATACTGGACATTAGTCATTTAAACTAACTTCCACGTGTTCAATGTTTACCTCGTGCTAACCTTTGACACTGTAAGCTTTCGTCCTTAGAAATTGAGATGCCTATGAAACAAGGCTCCTGCTAACTTCTCCGTTTCGTCTAACGGTAATTCACTATGTTTACCTGACTTTGGCACCTCTTGTTTTAATATTCTTAGTCCTTGGATGATTTAGCTAAGCTATAGACTTCCATAGTCCATATTATTTGTTCTGCTAGGCTTTTGGTCAATGATATTGCATTCTTATATTCATGTTTACTGTTGTCAGCAAGTAGTAAGTTTGATGATTTATGATAATCCTTACATGCTATGCTATAATGATAAATTTGATTTTATATGCTTATTCTCATTATCATATTTACATTTGTCAGTATGTAATGTATTACGTATTAAGTCTGATGGTTCATGTTTTCTTGAACATGTTGTTCATTCCAGATAATCCCGTTGTTGAACACTTGTTTTCATTGTTATATTTACAATTGTTAGATTGTAATAATTAAATTAACCTACGGTTTATGATAAACCTTCGTGTTATTCTTCTTAATTATTTACTGTACACATATTATGATACTGAATGCACTGTTTGCTGATAATTGTAAGTGTTTGTATTTAGCTTGTTTGACTTGCATCACGGGACAGTACCTTACCTAAAGTGACGGTTTATTTATCTTTTCATTTTCGCATTAAGTATGTCATCATTATGTCAACTTAATAGCAATTCATTAGATAGAGCAATACATGTATTAGTTAAGTATCATAATTTAAAATTATTAAGTTATAATGGTAATTTTCTTTAACTATAATAATATTCTGCTGTCAGAACATCTGAAATACCTAACACGTAATTGCTATTATTCCAATCATGGTATATTTGTTGATGATGGAAGGGAGGTAACTCGTAGCTGTCAATTAATTATATATGCTTTTTTTATTACAGTTGTACTCTATTTTTATATTCTATAACTTATTGCTATGAATTAATGTTTAATTGCTTAAGTTTTGCTATTTTCCTAAATCGACATCAATATTTGTTTTTCCACAGCAATGTTCATTTCTAAATGCTTCACTTAACTGTGTGTATATTTCGTTTTTATTATAACATATCTTGCTTTGCTGTATTGATCGTAACTAATGCTATTTAAAGCACCTCACTACTCTGGCTACATTTATAAGCATGCATTTATGTGTCAGTTTAATTAATTTTCTGTTTCTGTTTGCCCTTATATATTGATATGTGAAATACAATATGGATGTGTATTGCTTTAACATAATATGCTATTATTGTATTACCAAGTTAGCCATTTCTGAGGTAACTGTGATAACTCATAGAAATTATTTTACTTTATACCCACTGTAAACATCAGCTTGTCCGATCATTCCTCAGTGCTAATGATTTTTTTACTATACTTTTATATTCTTATATTTCAATCATGTTATTTGCATTATTATAATATAAGTAATATCACTAAATCACCGCTATATTGTTTTATATTAGTTTTGTATGTATCACCAATTCAGATTATTGTACTGCTATGTCTGTTTCTGTTTCCATTTTTACCTGTAACTTATTTTCTCTTTATTTCTCTTCAACTTTGTGCCTATTTCCAATGCTATTAACTTATAGCACATGTGTAGCAGGAAACCATATCGCGAGCACCTTGTTTCGCTTCTAGTTTTTTAATAGAAGTTCGTGATGTTTCCATTTTTAGTTAATAAAT
>JAUMGZ010096222.1:0-17860 GCA_032359645.1 Pododesmus macrochisma
CACAGCTTGTATAACATTATATATAACACAGCTTGTACAACATAATATATAGCAAAGCTTGTATAACATCATATATAACACAGTTTGTATACCATCATATATAACACAGCTTGTACAACATTATATATAACACAGCTTGTATAACATTATATATAACACAGCTTGTACAACATAATATATAGCAAAGCTTGTATAACATCATATATAGCAAAGCTTGTATAACATCATATATAACACAGCTTGTATAACATCATATATAGCAAAGCTTGTATAACATCATAAATAACACAGCTTGTATAACATCATATATAAAACAGCTTGTATAACATCATATATAACACAGCTTTTATAACATCATATATAACACAGCTTGTATTACATCATATATAGCAAAGCTTGTATAACATCATACATAACACAGATTGTATAACATCATATATAACACAGCTTTTATAACATCATATATAACACAGCTTGTATAACATCATATATAACATAGCTTTTATAACATCATATATAACACAGCTTGTATAACATCATATATAACACAGCTTTTATTACATCATATATATCACAGCTTGTATAACATCATATAAAACACAGCTTGTATAACACAAATTGTCACACCTCGACACAACATTAAGACACGCTCATTTTAAAATGTTTTACATTGAGATGATAATGAAGACCAGACAAGTGACTGGTTTTATCCCTGATATATAAGAACACATTTCCATCTCCTAACATTGAGGAAGAAGTAAATATGGCAAACCAAGACTATATACAAAAGACGTAGGTCAATGGACATAGACTAAAACGGAAAACGTCTGACACTCAAGAAAAGGAACAAAAAATCAATTATTAGCTAAAGAAGTAAACATCACGGACTTCTATTAAAAAACTAGAAGCGAAAACCAGGTGTTCGTAATGGAGTAAGCGTTTCCTGCTACACATGTGTCACCTGCCGCAATGGTTTCGTGTCATTTCGGTAAATGACAACTCTTTCCATAGAGGGCCGCGGTGGTCTAGTGGTTAAAGTCGCCGACTTGTAATCATAAGAGCCTTTCACCCCCTAGGTTCGATTCCCCTCCGGGACGGCCTAGTGCAAGAAAGTTGCCAATGACTTGCCGTAGGTCGGTGGTTTACTCCGGTTTCCTTCACCAGTAAAACTGGAATGTCCGTAAATGACCTTAGGTGTTGATCGGACAATAAGCCCTCAACACAAACTAACAATCAAAACACTTTCCATAGTAAAAAGAAACATATGTCACTATGTATAAGAAACTGGCAGTAATATCGTGACAAAACAGTACAACAAGGATATTATACAAGACAACATCTCCATCTTATGATATTGAGAATGATATCAATCTATTTATTAGCTTTAGGTAATACATGTTTATAAATAGACCCACTTTCTTAGTCTAGTCATTACCCTTGAAAATAGATGTACATCTTCCCAGTCAACTATATAAATTAAATACCCATTATAAGTACACGTATAAACAAAAATACATTTAAATGTTGTATGATTCCCGAATCTATGTGTAACTCCTTCACAGGCCAAGAAAATATTGAAAGTTCGCAACAGGAATGGCGTGTTGGAGCATATTTTGGAATAAACCAACGTCACAGTTTAAGGTGCAAAGGACAAAACCAGATTATATTACGTAAAACGGCAAACTTTGGCTGGTCATTCATATTCAACAAACATACGAAATTACACACCTAAATACTCTTAGACACTCCCTTTGTACCCAACACAGAGGCCTAGTTAACAGACTGTGGGTACCACTGATTGGTCAGTTTATTATCAATAATAAAGTTTGGTTGTAATCCTAATTTGATGTTCTCCTGTGATCATTTGAAGAAAAGGAATGGTTGTATTCCTGTGCTGTCTTGTGTGAAAACTGGGAACTAATGTGAAGGCGTTTGAACATAGAATGTTTGTAGCAACATACACCTGAAATCGGTCCTGTTCACAAATGGCGTCCATAGCCAAGTCGAGAGATAAAGACACAGTGATATTTTGTGTTATTCTGTTAATTGGGACATCATTCTTGAACTTGAGATGGTAAAAGGTTCAGGTGAAGCGAAGATGTGATCGGTATACTGCAAAATGCCAACATACTCGTCTATGGAAAATGATTTGCGACTGTGATCTCATATCGGCTATTGTTATGCAACAGATATATACACACCAACCTTCCCACTTTTATAACACGTTTGACAAGAATATCGTGAGGCAGTTTACAGATAAGTTTTATCAGATGACAAAGTCATGAGAATTAAATTAATAGGAACGGCAACGACCGGTCAATCCTGAACTGTAAACAGAAGAAAATAGCGTGGTCAGTGTCGTGATGTTTTCCAAGTGTTAAACATGTATGGCGATAATTGTTACAATAACGTATTCAATGACAACGCAATTACCATTCACGTGTAGTGTGGGCATCGCTTTGTTATTCATCCTCGACTTCAGTTAATGAATTTCTTTTATTTAGGAGTGTCTTTGATAATCACCTATTCTACCATCATGCTTTGTCATTCTGTATATCTGCCTACACAGTCTGCGATATTATTTACAACTTGTATCGTAAACCAACTTCCGATATATTACCAGCGACTCCTTCACTAAAATTGAAACTTTCTCAGATTGGAAATTGTGGTCCTTCCTAACTTGTCAATAGATTTTTTTAAAAATGAATTCTTTCACTTCTCTTTCTATCCTGTCGTGGTGATTTTCTTATGTTGCAAATCAATTAAGAATGAATTTTTATGAACGACGTTATGCCATATACAAACATGCAGAAATCATTTGAATGAAAGGTACACGGATATCCCTTTCGTGTGAAGTTACCAACGTCGGGAAGATAGACGGAAATATTCCAAATGAAAGATTCTCTGATTTTTTGAAGGGGTTTGTAGCTGGCGGTTTCGTTTTCGATGAAGATAACGGGTGAACTGTCTTGAAGCTGTGTTTCCTTGCTCTCTCTCTCTCTCTCTCTCTCTCTCTATTACTGCCAATGGTTTTGTAAGCAATTTTGCTTCTACCAGTCATCGCTGGCCCTTATATGATGAGTTCTGTTACGTGCCCTAGAGACACGGAACCAGTATTTTCGAGTCCCGATCCGACGGACCATATTGAGCTGCCGGTTAAGTGTTTTGCTAAAGTACACACCTGGCAGTGCCCGACCTGCGCCGCGAACTCCCAACCTCTCGGATTAGAGAGATTAGAAAGCCTGCGTGCTAACCACTAAACCACCGAGGCCGAATAATGCTAAATAAACTCATTGTTGATATATTTCCTTTACTTTGTGCCCGACCCGCGCCGCGAACCCCCACTCTCTAGCATTAGAAAGATTAGAAAGCATGCGTGCTAACCACTAAACCACCGAAGCCGACTAATGCTTAATAAACTCATTGTTGATATATTTCCTTTGCTATTAAAATTGTGTAGTTTGCCTGAACTGGCGTTACGGATTCTTTCACTGTCTTGAAATGGTGTCCCCCGTTATCTTCAGTCACAAGGTGATTACTTAAGACGGCATTTAACTCTACATCTTCGAACCTTTACTATATTGCAAGTACTTTCGACGTCCAATGAACGGTGGATACTTTTGGAGTTGACAAACAATCAAACAGGATCCTAACACCCAGATTTTATTTTAAACCCGCTAAGAAATGTAATTCAAATGTTAAACATTTAAAATATTGAAAATAAACTTTCTTGAATATTGAATGGGAACTCAACAAACGCCCAATGCAATGCATAAGCAGCGGTCGTTAAACTATAAACTATTCAAATAATTTGATATTATTATAACTAAAAACAAAGCAATCTATGTCCATAAATGATGAATACTTGTTTATTGCTATAATTCAAACAATGGAGTTAGTTGATGAGATAGAACAAATTCGAAACCTTCTTAAATGCACATATATCGTATTTCTACATCCCCGCTAGTATAAAGTTATGTCGTAGTTATGTCGTGGTGCATTGTCTAGTGCGTTCATTTTATGCAATCTATTGGTTTTCAGACTTTCCAGTAAACCATGCGTATCTTGTGATGATGTTACTGCAATTATATAAATTCTTTGCTGTACGCTATCACATTCGATACTATTTCCACTGTTTTGATTATGAAAATGTTGAGAAAAATCACAGAGTAATACTATTTTCTGTAGCATTGTCTCTTCAGCATTTCTTTGCTTGTGTTGGCATATCACCAATGCTTTTCAGGTTTGTTCGTTTTCGTTTTGATATAATAATGGAACCGATCCAACTCATGGTGAAATCGAATCAACTTGTCTATTATTTTATTGGCGATACATTTGTATAAGTTAAAAACATAGAAAATTAATTTAATGCAAGTTTACAGTGACATATCATTTTGTAGATGAGACCAATTCCACATATGTTACCATTGATTACAAAGGCAATGTTTTGAGACGCCTTTCCTTGAAAACAGTGATCTATTTAAAGTTGTTTACGTATTTTGTTACAATGCCACAGCAACGCCGTCATGGCCACATGTCTCACCATTTACGGAACTTAGCAATAAAAGAAAAGGAATTACAGAGTCTTTATTGGCATATAATTCAATATTTACAAGGTATAAATGTTTGTTCCTTATACAGTCTCTTCGCTTAATTTCCGGTGCGTTATTTGATTCTATAATTGGACGTTTATTTCCGGATAATAAACAAATTCCAATAATAGATTCTTCGAAACAGATGCGATACAGGAGATGTTTCCAAATAGAAACGAAACCAAATGCTCTAATTTATTGAGACTCCCTTACATAACAGAAATTTTCAAAAAATAAACTCCAATAAAAAAGTGTTAATACCTTAATTAACTGCATATTTAGACACATTCTCTGAAACTGAAAATAGAATTTCTCTTCTCGTTCCACGATTGAAAGATCAAAACTTTTCAATATGTTAGTCGCACGGCAATGATTAGTTTTTTTGCTTTGATTAGCAAGGAGACTTGTGTATTAGCCTGATACGACAGTTTTGCCTGATAAACGATGGTAAATATCAATCACAATTTGTTTTGAAAGACGAAGCAGCCGACAGAACAACACGCGACGGGGCAGAACAAAGCGCATGCCACATTCGTAATTAGACAACGCATCCGTTTCCTGTTTACGGCTTAACATATTGTGCATGTTTAACGATGTACCGTCAGTTACTTCGAAGTTACAAATCTCTCTTAAACCATTGTATTTGCTTTTTAAATCACTAGTATGTTGTATCTAGTTGTATTATCACAATGCCATAGGGTGTTAAGACTATATATTTATATAATGCACGTCCCTTTGAAATGCAGGGTATATACTCTGACTTGTATATACTCATATCGCGAGCACCTGGTTTCGCTTCTAGTTTTTTAATTAAAGTTCGTGATGTTTCCATTTCTAGTTAATAAATGTATATTTGGTTCATTTTTCTGTGTGCGTCCAACGTTTTCCTATTGTTTGCCAATGTCTATTGCCTAGAATATCGTCTTGGTTTTTCGATTTACTATTTTTTTGTAATTCTGTTAACTTTGACCTCTTATGGAGCTATAAAACAGCAAAATATATAGTATAAGCATTGACATCAAACATCAAACACAGATGTGTGTACTATGCTTTGAATGACAATTGTCAGATAAGATAAACCGTATGCTTATATTCACCCACTGTAAGACAAATCGAGCCCGAATAATAGAAAAACGTAAGCAAGTTTAAGTATAAAAGGATTTGATAAGAAAAATAATATTGTAAAAATATACTTAAAACTATTGAAAACATAATCAAAATTTAACGTTTCACAAAACATAAACATTTGAACAGTTGCTAAAATATCAAAAGAACAACCGTTTAGATAAACGTTTGAATAAAAAGGGACAACAAAGGGATCAATATATTTACCATGATGTGTGTGGAACTCTCGTGTAAGTGCGACAAAGGCACTAACGTTTTACTTTGACCCTTCGCATTGATCTATTATTCACATACCAAAGTTTGCTATAGTGTCCCATTCAATGCTAAGAATTACACTGAATTGCATTTTCAAGTTTTATGTTTTCCAGGTTGCGAGTTATTTTCAGTATTGTGTAGAACTAGATTCCTTATGCGAGTGTTGATTTACCCGAGACTGATAAGTAAATATTTAATCTAAAATCATGAACATGTCATGCCACAGTTATAGAAACGTCATTAATATTTTTTCTGTAAACCTTTTAAATATAAAATCACATACAACTTTGTTTTTTGAAATCGGTTAAATTATCTTAGCTAACCATTGATACAATGGCATTAACGTGACTGTATATAGGCTCTACATTTTTTCGTGTTGCGTAAATGTGACTCTTTGACATTAAGTTCATGTCTGACCTTATACAGTAGCGTAATCAGATTAGGGTATTGCGTGGTGCTAAATTGCGACTTTCGTTCAATCAGACATTCTTGTCTAGGAGATGGTCTGGCCAGGTCGCTCGCGGTGGTCAGCAAAAATTGCGATCGTTCATCAGAGACATACATGCAATAGCGTGGTGACATTTGATGTTGAGCATAATGTAAAGCAGGTGGTGTACGTTCTAGTTTTTCAACATTAACATATTATAGCATCTGCCCGGTAATAACAAAAATTATAGTAAATACTCTGATTCTAAACTCTAATATATCACACAGTGCTGTACTTCAAAAGTTCTAAACCTAACACAATTTACTCTGTAAATGAATACGACAATTACCGTTTCCGTGGAAAATTCCGATAAAATTCCAGAAAAGGTCACGTTGGTATCAACGAGTTCCAGTCTGTTAAAAAGCAAGCAATGTTGTACATGCTAAATTCTACTTCGTTATACCATTGCAATTCGGAAAGCATGCATGTCGTTCTAGTAATTTTGGATAGGACAACACTTTATATTACATTTCCGTTAAAGTAATCATATGAAAGCAGTATTCTGTCAACAATGGAGATATACATTGATTTTAATATTGCGTTTTACCTTTTTGTGTTTTACGATATTTGATTTTATATTTATCAATAAGAATTGAAAGAAGGCTTTTATTGCTGTGCTCTCGTACATGTTCATATACAAAGTTGCAAATATATTTCCTCGTATATATACAAGTCGTGTGAGCAATGCATGCATTGAAGGGTCTACGCCAACTCTTATGTATTTCGAAGACAGTTGTTGATGCCTCAGCTGCCATTTCTGACGAGGACACACTGATTTTATGCGTTTGAAATTCAGGAAAATCCGCTGACGCATTAGAAAACGGTTACAGATGCTATCAATGACAACATGACCTGCCATTTAGGTTAAGAATAAATGTCTGCTTCAAATTGCAGCCGCTCAGGGAAATGGATATGTGACGTTATATTTCTATGATTAGCAGACTGTAGAGAACAACTTTAAAATGTTCAAGTTATATAAAGAATAGCTCGCAGAGTCTCCTAATAATGAATTTTTTTTCTTGTGAGGTTTGTTTCTAGGAAGAATCGTTGGAACATTATTTCAAATCTAAATGCATCTTTTAATTTCAGTGTAAGCGTTCTTATGATTTCTAGTTTTGTTATATGACCATTCTGAGTCGGTGTTATTGTCTAGTAATTTTTCTCTAATCTTCTTCGTACCATTGTCTATGTTTACTGCTCCAAACTTTACATTTTCTATCAAAATGTTGAACTATTTGTTGACTTATATATTGCGTCATGTCTCTTGAACGCTGTCGTATGAGGATTTTATGATGAAATGTGTTAATTAAAACAGCGCTAACACGCGTTGAAGCAGAATTGCATGCACATGAGCGATCAAAAGATGCCAATGTTCGCCTAACCAAATAAAAACTATTGACATCGGTGGCTACAAGTTCATACATTTCACATCCATACAAAAGTGAATGTCAATTTCATTCGTGATTTATTCACGCTATGATAGAATCAGTTTATACATTACAATTATGTATATTTCTGCGCGCCAACGTCACAGAAAAACTACATTTAAACTCTTGATTACTTCACTGATCTTTTGTGTAGCGGTTTTAGATATCTAATTGTTCAATTTGCTATATAGTTGCTTCTTGTTTAAAAGCTACCAAATATACAGTGTATGATACTATCACGCCCACGCATATACCCCGTGAACGAACACAGAAGGAGGATAATTGAATGTCCCTTTGACCTTTTTGTCGCATTCAGTAAACACTATAAGATGTGTACAGCTGTAGATTTCATTGATTATGAATGGCATTTCAGTGTCAATAAACAGGTTGATGTACATTTCAGTGATCTGACGTCACGTTAGACCCGTATCGATCACGATTCGCTGGTCTTACTTAACATGAGAATATAACCCAAGGGACATCTTTTAATCTAAATCATTTTTACAGCCGCCCACTAACAGTTGCTGGAATACACGTACAAGAGTTGAAGGCCACTTTTTATATATGTGTACTTTTCTTCTGATTCGCCTTTACACACTGACCATGGTGACCGAAGGTACATTAAGGTGTCAGCATATGGAAGAATTCGATAAGAGAAAGACCTCGGTATGGGCATAAAGTACCATAATTTTAAACCGAGTTCTTAATCTAAAAAAATAAACGAACCAGGTAAAAGTACGAAGGGTATGGGGATCGGAAAAGGGGAATTAGGAAGCAGTAATCGAAGAGCACGAAAGAGAAAGAAAAACAACAAAGACAATGAACGAATGGTCGCCCCTGTCTGGATTCAAGGTTCTTGGCCACAAGTCGAAAAATAGTGCTTCAACATCAGGTTAAAAACAACAATTAGAGGAAAGGAAAGATGTACGGCGGAACAGAGGTAAATGAGAAAGTAAAATAAATCAAAGTACAAAACTGTCCGTAAAAGTAAGGTTACTAGACCAGAGACAATGAAGTAAAGGAAAAGTGAATGAGAAAGTAAAAACAACAATAAGAGGAAAGGAAAGGTGAATGAGAAAGTAAAATAAATCGAAGTACAAAACTGTCCGTAAAAATAAGGTTACTAGACCAGAGACAATAGAGGAAAGGAAAGGTGAATGAGAAAGTAAAAACAACAATTAGAGGAAATGAAAGGTGAATGAGAAAGTAAAAACAACAATTAGAGGAAATGAAAGGTGAATGAGAAAGTGAAATAAATCGAATTACAAAACTGTCCGTACAAGTAAGGTTACTAGACCAGAGGCAATAGAGGAAAAGAAAAGTGAATGAGAAAGTGAAATAAATCGAATTACAAAACTGTCTGTACAAGTAAGGTTACTAGTCCAGAGACAATAGAGTAAAGGAAAGGTGAATGAGAAAGTGAAATAAATCGAAGTACAAAACTGTCTGTACAAGTAAGGTTACTAGTCCAGAGACAATAGAGACTAAATAGAAAGCCACAACTTGCATGAGCATCACTATAAAGGTAAATAAAACCCAGAAGCCTAGACCTTACAGCATCATAAGAACGACAACATTAAAGAAAAAGCAAGTGGTCTGACATTAAAACATAAGAATTATAAAATCTTGACTTGACCGTGATAAGAAACATGATTTATTGGACTTTAACAACGTGAAATTTGTGTATCTAGTGTAAGGATTATAACAAAACACAAACCACCAATATCACTGTAGCGGCGGACGACATTTTGTGATGCGCGCACTTGAATCTGGCCAGGCGATTCTGATATTTAAAAACAAATCATCATATGAAAATATGTATAGATCTTTATCACATCGACACATTTTCCCAGATTATATATTCAGCATGTATCGAATGCTAAAAATGTACTATATAGAACGCTAAGAGCTTAATAATAATAACCTACACCAACTAATTAGCTCAGCTTATGCAACACATCTGGTTTGGAATGTTATATTTTTTAAGTGAAAATTTCTTAAATTTAAGCTTAAAAAAAGAAAACAAATCTTCATTTTTGTGAAAACTTGTTCCAAATCATGGATTCGTGTTTAGATGTCAACGTTTAAATTATGTTGAATATACATACAACTTTATATTTTTTCCGGTACTTTGTAGATGTATGCAATGTCATTTAAATATTAAATATTAAATATTACGGTTGAGTTTAGTGCAAATCATGTATGCTTTGTTCATAAGAACTGTAAGCTTTACATGCTGCTTTTCGATCATAGCTCTCTGGTTGACATGCCAAAGACTTGCAGACAATCCCAACAGTCTAAGACGGTCGATTAAATCCAAGGAAATGGTTTGATAGACACTCTCCAATTAATATATTTATAGGTAACGGTTCTACAAGCTTTGCTGGTGCTGGCGTTCAATATCCCGAGGGTGCGTTTAAGCACAGTCAACCGTCATAGACAAGTCGCGACTTTATTCCTGTCATTCCAAGATTGTCCCGGGGAAATGAGATGTCCACTCAACGTTGTTTATCGCTTCAGATTTAGAGATTAATATTCTCCCAAGAAACGAGCAAGATAAAGAATATGTACTTTTTGCATGGAGATGAAAGACATATCATAGATAATACTTCTCCGAGTTCACATGTTTTCTCGACTTCACACGTTTCGCAGCCTTTTGACGCCAGTCTCTTGGTGTTTTTCACGCCACAGCATTGTCGTTCAGATATCGAATCGTAAATGCTCTTTAAAAATTGCCTTCATTTTCAAAATTACTTTTTAATCAACAATAGGGATTGCACGTGACGTCGTCGGTCCGCCATGTTGGAGGGCAAGCTTAATTGCTTTAATCATATTATATAGTGAAAATACAGGGCGAAGATTGCTGAAAATAAAATAAGAGGTCATCGATTTTTTTTTTTCAACACAGAGGTTTGTTATGAAGAGGGTTGGGGGCCAAACAAAGATTTTTTTTATAAGAAGAATTTTTTTTACCAGAAATGCTGTGCACACTGCTTAATAATTTAATATATATGCCTCGTGTAAGATAATGCATAAAAGGAAAAACATAAAAGACACAAATCACAAATGTGCACGTGTTATTTTACATGAATTGTTCAATAAGCCACAAATGATATGTTAAATTTCTTCACTAATCCCTATGACATACTTTTATGTATTATCTTCGAATAGGCATATAAAAAATGTGGGGTCATCGACCTTCTTGTTAAAAGTGTCATACATATCTATTATTATCAATTTTGATCAATAAGTTATACCCGAATTAAATACCTTTGGTGACCTAGTGTTAACCGTCACAATGTCCTTATGCTTTTAAATTGTCCTTTTAAACCTTTTATTTAGTGGCGCACAGTAAGGTTATATGACTACAGAATGCATACCTAACATGGAAGTGATTACAGTCCTTGTTTGACGGTAATGTGTTATGTCTTACTTGTGAAGCAGATGGCGCTGACACGAATGTAAAATTCAAACTAAACTTTTGAGATGTGCGCCTACTTAACGTCCGTCAGTTGCCCTCCGTACAGGTAAATTGTGGCCAGTAACCCTTTAAATCGCCAGTTTAGGGTGACCACCTCAATATTGAATGATTTTTTGAATGGCTACAGCCTACTTTAATGTTAAAATATTGTCGTTTTTCGCTTTTCTCGAAATACAATTTACCATTGAAAGACCTTTGCGACAATGAAAGCTATTATATCTGTTTTTTTTTAGTTTGGCTAATGAGAGAGTCGGAGAACAACTTATTCTTGTTCCGTTCCCATTAAGAGGTTTTAATTCCCTTAAACGACAGAGATTCCAATTTAAAGACCATGATGTCCTTACCAGTGGACCATAACACCGGTCTGTTTTCGGAGCATCTTCATGTTAAAGCTACTCTTAACGCTCCAATGTTTGTTTTGAATTCTACTTTAATCATATGATTTACAAAATGTATACATTAATGTAAACTAGAAACCTTGAAGTTTTGCAGAAGTAGGAATTCTTCATATCGTAACATACAATGAACTCTTCCGGTAGATTCAACACTCTGTCCTTGCACACCTTCTAACAATACTACTAAAGGGCTCCGTTGAAAGCTCCATATATTTAGAATGCTGGGTCCTGATATCTGTCCTTATGGTTGCTAGTTAGACATAGCGTTGTTTATTATTTTTGAGCTCACACGGATGTTATAAAAAGTTACTTACGCCAAATGTTATCGTTTAATCCCCCCATGTGTGTCTGCTCACCCTCGGTTCCCGTGTTGTCTTTTTTTTTTTTTTTTTTTGTAAATGTATAAACATAATACACCTGGCAGTTTAAGTTGGCTCAGTTGCTGTTGTTGTATCTCTGCGAGCACACTGATTGTCCATCAATGTCACTATTCATATACTGTATGTGGGATCTATAAATCTACCATGTATTATACACTGTTTTCGGCTTCATGTTAATTGCCTACGTCCAATTTTCGTGTTTCCAAATGCTTTTTGTTAATATGTAAACATGTTTTACTCGCGTAGATGTATATGGACATTTGATGTGGATGGTTTGTTGTTGAGATGATTGACAGCGCAATAAAGAGTATGTATTAAATTCTTAAATGTAGACTTATTTTCTCATGCGGTAAATGGGAAGGTTGAGGCATCATTAACCTGTATAACCACACAGCCTGGTTTCGTGCTGGGTGACCGTCCTAAGAACTATACATGGATTACTTATTTTGAGGATTATTGTGACGTCAATTAATTTTTTTTTCTGGAGCCGAATTGTTTGATGCGGCTATTGTTGGTTTGTCAATGTCCCTCGTTCTGTTTATTCCACTCATCCTGTTTGATAACTGCATTTAACACACAATTGCCTTTGAAAAGTGATAATCAACTGTCAAAATCCAATCAGAACACTTATAAAAGTTGTAATCAACAGTCGTTTATTTTTTTCTTGACTTTTTGTTGATCAAACCTATCAATCGTCGCAACTTCGGCCGTTTTCGTTTACTTCATGTACTTAACTAATGATCAGAGTAGATTGCAAACCTTGCAAATCAGACTTAGTTTTGACGTCAAAGCTACGAAAATATTTTCGTTCACAAGACGTAAGCCGAAACAATCGAGATTACTTCAAAATGAATAGTTTCACATTTTCTCTTACACAACTGGCAGATGTCTTGTTTTCATATCAACCAATTTTAAGTCTTTGTGGAATATTTTGTTATGATAGAAAGCCCTTATCTCATATTTGACAGTGTATAACTATTTTTAATTTTCCAATCTTGTTAATTACGTTGTTCACGTGCACTCGGCATTAAATCAACTCGACTGACAAATTACCAATAATACACTGTCAAAGATGAGATAATTACTATATGTTTAACATAGAACGAAATAAACCAGTAGAATAAAATTGACTCATTCTTGAAAAAAAAGCAAGAGAAATCTAAGATGGCCGAAAGTTACGTAACAACCAACAAGATCAACAAAAATACTGCGTAGTACAGAATGGATTTGTCCTTGAGAATTAATGTATAAAGAGATGGACTAACAATAGGTTAGCCTGATAACACACAGTTGACCTTAATCTGTTGATATATGCCCAATAAACTGTAAAGTGAATTTACAGTGGATTGATTTTAATATAATGATGAGATTAGTTACTTGATGATGAACTTTGCATAATCTGGAGACCTTTCTATGTTAAGTAGCCAGAATTAATGTCTACCGGCTGAATAACAACAGATTGGGAAACTGTAAGAATTGATGACCCAATATTGATGTCTTGATTATTGTTGTCCTTTTTGTGCTAATTGTTTTGTCAATATAGCTCGCGCTGTGTATCCATTATCTCATTAAGTTGTGTTGTTGACGCAGTTTTGTACATCAATCAAACGATGCTGTGTGATACTATATTCAAACCTGTCTTAAAGGCCACATCTTTACAACCACCTGTCTTTAAAGGCCAGCATTTGTGTACAACTTCACTTCATATTTCAATTAATTTTATCCTGAATTTTAAGGTCACCTGTCTATAAAGGCGTCTTTCTTGGTTCCCTTGAGTGGTCTTTAAAGACAGGTTTGGCTGTTTCTGAACAGGAATGGAATTATTGCCTACAAAAGTAAATCAATGGAGGTACGACTGTAGGACGTGATACCGTGCATCGGAGTTGTCGCATACTCTTGTAGAGCTAATACGAGTGACCCAAAAAAAACACACTAAAAGATTGGTCTGTTGGTTTTATTAGGGTTTAACGTCCCTTTAACTCATATTTAGATCTTATCGAGACAGGTTCTGCTTGTGACAGTGCGCATTTACGGCGACTTTATAGTGCTGTCACACTGAAATACCACGCCTCAGACACATTGACCATAATACTTCACTTGATCACATTATCCTGACACCGAGCCAACCAGTCCTCCTACCCAGTAATGCCAAGCACTTAGCAGGGAGCGAGACGTTAATTTGCCTAAAGTTTTGACGCGACCGGGATTCGATCCCACGACCTGGGATTCTGCGCAGCGGAGTTGTTGCATACTCTTTTAGAGCTTAACATGAGAGAGCAAATAGCCAAGCACATGTGACCGTCGTGAACGTATGTTATTCTTTTTACTCCACAAGAGACATTGACAAACACTCTACTCTACTCTTAGAATCATCGTTACGAGGGTGACCAAAACCTTTTTTTTGGGGAAGTGACCATAATTTCTAAAACTATCATGCTTATTGCGGTTGCACACACTCTAAAACATTGGAATGTATCGACGCACAGGAACATAGTTGTGCCATTGGCACAAAAAAAGCAACAAGAACATCAAAAAGCAAAGTAATCACAACCTTAAAAAGACAAACACAATTCCAGTTCAGTTATGTTTTTAAATTTTTAGATTTTGTGTGTAAATTTTGGTATGCTTTGGCCAATGTTTATTTTGTCCAATTGTTCACTGTTGGTTTTAACTCACTTACACAAACATGATAAACGCAAACACTATATGAAGAGGAAGCATCGGGAAACTGAATTGGTTTTATTTTGATATGTTACCTTTGTCCTATGAATCAGGAACTCCTTTTTGTGCTCTTAGCGCATAGATTGTAGAACAGGCTTTTGAGAATGAAGGAAAGTTTACCAAAAAGACCTTTCAAAATGAGTCGTTGATGTTGGCGGTTGGTTGTTGAGATGCTTGTTAGCGCTATGAAGTATATTTATTAAATTTCTAAATGTATGTTTATGCTTAAGGCTTCTAGTCTCATGCCGGCAGTGGGAATGTTGAGGCTCATTTACAGATTTAACCACACCGCCTGGTTTCTTGCTTGGTGATCGTCCTAAGTCGATCCGCATGGATTGCTTGTCTTGAGGATTGTTGTGATGACAATTTAATTCCTTACATTCTGATGCTTAAATGTTTGTTGCAGTTATTGTTTGTTTGTCAATGTCTCTTGTTCTGTTAATTCCACTCATACTGGTGTCTTTTTTGTTTTTTGTTATTGTTTTAAACTTATCGATAGCAATAAACAACATTGATCGTTTTTGTGTAGCGCAGATGTACGTATCAAATGTGAATTTTATCTAATAGCACATCAACAGGTTGTGTTGTTAAAGGTCGAAGTAGAGTCAAGGACAGACAGTTGTAAACACACCATGCTATAGGCTATCGTCTCATGTATACAGGAAACTGAATAGATTAGCAATTATCTGTGTTTATTATAATTGGTAAATAGTTCTCCTGGTAATAATTTTTTTAAATGGGAAGATGCACTTTAAAAGCAATAGACGCCTATTAAACTCTTAAATATAAAATAAGGTTTATCTATTCTGCTAATATGTAGTTTTATTTAGAATATTCCGACATAGAGCAAATGACTCGGAAAAGATTGGGTATGTTTGGACCATTTCTAATGTAATAGTAAGTGGCTCTTGTTACAAGAAAGATATTAAATTTGTTTGTTTAGTTAGGGCTTAACGTCACGTCCAGAATCTTTCACCGATATTGTGACAACAGACCAAAGGAGAAAAACCAAAAGATAGGACAGGAAGAGAAGCGGCGACAGGAACGGGAAACGAAAGTAATAGAGATAGTTCAGAAAGAAGGATGAGCCCATGCAACGGCGTTTCCGGTTACTCTTCTATCGAACTTTATCGAACTGGGGATCTTTATCGTACCAGGGGGCTTTAAATCCCTGTACAATGGACCGTCAGCTTAGCATAACCTCCGAAGAACGTGCAGATCGAGGTGTACTTTTTATTTATATTTTATGCTGCATAGAAATAAAAATGGGACAATTCAACAACGAACCAATGTTCGAAAAAATAACACAGTTGTATGATGGATAGATAATAAATAAATAAAATTTCCCCATCAAGTCCGAGTTGGAGTTTAGTTTTGGGTCAGGATCGAGGTCCTCTCACCCATTTTAGTTGGACTGACGTTATTTGTAAATGCTTGTCTCACCTTGCTAGTGCTGTTTGGTGATTAGTTTTTGAAGAAGCTATTGTTTGTTTGTCAATAACTTGTGTTCGGTTGGTCCTATTTCGTCTTGTTTTATACCAATTCATTTCCATACACTGTAAGGAAATATAAAGAATGAAAAATAGACCTATGTATCATTTAAGACAGTAAATTGCTTCCGTGCCATATCTTCCCTAGAATTCTGTTTACAAACAGAACCTAATAGACCTAATTCATTTTAAAATGAGTTCTTTTACGTCTTCTCGCACCTCCCACGCAGGCAATACAAGCTCCGTGCAAAGTTAGTGTTCCCTGTAAGCCGATCTATAGACGACTTCAAAATACCAATAATAGCAAAAATACTCCGACATCCATGTATACGGGATTGATTTTGTCATTATAGGTTCTTAGACCTAATCTAAATCAAGTTGGGGTAAACAACTTGGCATTTTCAAAGCTCCTTACGACGGGCCGTGACAAGCATTCCCCATTTTCTCTCGGTAATATAAATTGTCTTATATATTTTCTTAACCGATATACATGTATAAGAATTGATTTTTCTACCTCTCATCAATCAAGTTTTATTAAGCTAATGTGTGTGTGTAGTTTCTTTAGCAACACGTTTTACTAGTTCTTAAAATAGTAACATTGTATGAAGATTGAGGATCACAACAATTGCGTCAGTAATCACTGTTTCATATTTGTAATGTTTGATTTAGCAAGGGGAAAATCAATAAGCCCTTTGTAATTTTCTATACATTTTGGCGTCACGCCTCCTCCGTTCGTTTTTCTTTATAGTGTATGTCTTAACTATAATGTACGGTTAAGAAAGATGAAGAGAGAAAAATGTCATTAGAACAGAAAACAGAAGCAGAGTTTGGTTCTTATAAAAAATGTCGAATCAGCAGATATTGTAAGAAATTAACATTTCTCTAAAAAAAAAACCGATACTTTATATGAAACGGAATTAAAATTGTCACAAACATTTAATCTACCCAGATGAACTAAAAGATTTTAGTTAATACAATATTCGATATAAACAACATGATACATAAAAAACAATACAAATTGTTCTACTTTAGCAAAACACTGGAAGTTGTGGTTGTGCAGATGTATGGATTGCAATCTTCTTACATTACACTTTGATTGAAGTTTAAGAGTGATGAGTATTCCTGCTATAAACAAAGTGGCATTTCTTGCTTGATCAAAAGATTTGTTTCTTTGTTGTATTGGTTCAACACATTTGAGGTCTTGTAGGAACTTGTAACAACGAGAACATACACGTTTATTGTGCTGTTTCACGGGTATATCATACCACAGACACATTGACAAAATACTTATCTTGGTCACATTATTCTCACCATTATTCTGATCATTCATTGTGTTTGACTTTTCTCCTTTGCTCTTTCGTCACCATAACTTGTTAATTTTTCTTATGGTGATTCTTGACTCTTGTTCCTTTTTAAATAGTGGATAAGGTTACCATACATCGGAATGACACGGATGCATCGCGGCGGGTGACACATGTATAGCAGGAAACGCTTACCATATCGCGAG
>JAUMGZ010096333.1:0-17857 GCA_032359645.1 Pododesmus macrochisma
GTGCACCATAGCGAAACTGTCTGAATGGTTACTCTCGTGCACCATAGCCAAACTGTTGGCATGGTTACTCTCGTGCACCATAGCCAAACTGTCGGCATGGTTACTCCCGTGCACCATAGCCAAACTGTCGTCATGGTTACTCCCGTGCACCATAGCCAAACTGTCGGAATGGTTACTCCCGTGCACCATAGCCAATCTGTCGGCATTGTTACTCTCGTGCACCATAGCCAAACTGTCGGCATGGTTACTCCCGTGCACCATAGCCAAACTCGTTTTAAAGTTTACTTTTACGTTAGACAATAGCCTATCATGAATTGGAAAAATTCGTTTTCATAATATACGGACTGTTGACGCCAAAGCTGTGATTTGCTGACGAAATATAACGTGGGTGACATGAACTGCCAATAAAACAGTTACTTTTAATTCTCAATCAAAAACATTTCTCCAAACTGTTGAAAACAGAGGGTTGCTCAAACGGTTGTTTTTTGGAAATTAAAATCGGCTTAGAGAATCCCTTTATAAGCTACTCAGACATACATGTGATGGTTCAACATGAATGGGGATACTCACATATATACAAAGCTTCTACATAAAATACAACGACACAGGACTTTATCTTTTCACGAGGAAACCTTACGTGTGTTATCTAGTTTAAGTTTGTTAATTAAATAGCTACATACTTTACCAAGGCTCATTTCATTGAGGTATTAGTTATACAAAATTAGTTTCTGCCACAAAAGAGAGTTATTTTCATGCTTCGATTTATAATCTTGACATAAAGGTTGGTGACCCTGGCCAATCTTTATAATAAAGGGCAAACTACATATAGTATTTTCCTCTACCGACTTTTTGTCACCAGGTATATTTGAGACATATATTTCTATGAGAAACTGTTAAATCAATATTCACATGAAAATATTAAAAATATAAACGATTTCAGTTGTACACTAGATTTACCACCCATTGAATTGAATATAATTGTTGTAATATCAAAGGAAACTTCACTTATTTAATAACATTCATTTTAATATATGATTACATACGTAAGTGCAATTCATGACTTGATATTCCTGTTAAATTTATCACAAATAACGAGAAAAAATACCATACATTTTCCACAAAATTACGAAAATACACCGGAAATACAAGTAATTTAGGATCCGTTTCAATAGCATTATTTCAGTGAGTGTGAAACGGTGCTTTATCGTATATAGAAACTATACCAGTGTCTACTCTGTTGATAAGCACGATAAGCTGTGACATCTTAATGAGCAAAGAGATTAATAAATCAATTAAAAGTTATCCTTGAAAAAAATTCCGGTTTGCAAAGAATCCATTAACCTTTTTAGCAGACGGTTGTTTTCTAGACAAAGAGATCCTCTTGTGGCATGGGATTTGTGTACATGGGTCTTCTCGATTGAACATAAGGTCAATTAACATGTATGAATAATCAAGATCTGACCGGTCCAGTCATTTACTTTCCGCTGCACCGGACATATGAAACCGACACTAAGTGGTCCTACATTACACGTTTTAGAGATATCACTCATAGTTCACGATGTCCAGTAAGACTACTTGTTTTCTTTATATTTGGTAGTGTCGCTAAATAGGAAATCAAGTGGTCACACATAGACACTGGGCTAATACTTAATTTACAAGCATAAAGACTCGTTTAATACTCTATAACCCTGTCTAGAGAAAAACTGTGTCAAAAAGAAATGTTTGTTTGCCCTTTATGTGAAATTTGAAGTGGACAAACATGGTCGATTGCTGGATTTTGTAAGTGGTCATCCTATCTTGTTGGCTGGGCACAGCGTTGAAATAACAATTCCTCAAGTTACAGGACACCGTGTTAAGTGCATGTCAGTCCGATATAAGGGTAGGTGTTATAGTACGTAAACATGTCAAATATTCATATGGTTTCTGTTAGTAAGTAGCAAACACTGAGTAAGAATCTCACTAGGTCATTTCCCTTTCATAAATAAGGACGAGAATATTGAAAGTGCATTCCTGTTTGATGTTTTGGGTCAATGTTATAAATTTGGAGTGAATATTGTGGCTGCGGCTCTGAGGCTGGCTATGCTTTTGGTATACAGATCGTAAAAGTATGCACACTAAAATGTTATTGTAACGTCAAAAGTACAAACTTGTCCATGTGTCATTCTTGAGTAGAACTCATAGTTTGGAACAATGAGTATCTCCCGAGTAATTCATGCGTTACCTGATAGCAGGTGAAAATATTGAAATTGTTCTTTTTTCCAACTTGACGATGCCCAACATTCCAAACGCATCGATCTGGCAAAGGGAGAGGTGCGTTTTCCTGTCTGTGGTGGACGCACAATAAAATATCCAATTTATTCATGTGTATTCTTTTAATGTGTTTACTTGACCTTGCAAATCGAAGATAAACTTGGGTATTTTCTAACAATAGACGACTTTTTTAGTTTTAGAATTGGAAAGTTGTACCATATAGTCTTGGCAAACGATGTATAAATTGTATTTCAATTTCTAATTTGAAATCAATATTTCTTATATAATAGTCCGACTGCCATATCATTCATGACTGTATCTAGCATTAGCATACCATCCCTCTTCCGCTTTATTAAGAGCTATGATAAGAAATATCGGTCCATCTTTAAAGATGTAGCCATACACTGGTCACCCATGCATGATTCCATATTGTTGATCTGTATAGTTACACTACTATAGCCGCATCGCACTGCAGTTAAATCTTTATTACAAGTCATATCTTCTCAATGAAACTAGAAAAAGAACAAATTCTACCTTTTACTGGGGGGATATAATCTGTTAGTCTTTTATGATTATGTATTTCATCTGAAAACATCTCCACATCAAAAGGCGATATTGTATATATAAAGTGGTAATAATCACGAATATATAGGGCTTAAAATCACACAGGAGTGTATCCTTCACGTACACGTAAAACACATAAAGTGTAACTCTATACTGCTCGGTTAAAGCCTATAATTGTAAGGTTTGCATGTCTATTTGTGTTTCACGGTAGCGTCCTGGTCCTCTCATGTTTTATCTACTGGTCATTCCCTTATCTTATCTGACCACTTACAACTGATAAACCATCAACAGCTCGCAAGAAGTTTTGCAACCATTCTCGGATACAAATCAAAGTTAGAAATATGTTCAATTCTCTATTTATAAACCAAACACCAATACAGAAAACCGTCCTGGAAGTTTATGAGGACTGTATACTGTCAATGTAATGCAATAACCTCGTTTGTATTTTCGCTCCTGAAATATTTTTTCTTGTGAGTGTGATGTAATTCACAGAGATGTTACCGAGCTGGCAGTTATTAAATTGACATTTACTACAGAAAAGATAGATAGGGTTTGATTTTCATTCCTGCCCAAGGTATCTCAGCGTTCACAACAGGTGTGCAGGTATCAGTTCTTGTCTTTTCAGGTGGTTTATTGTGTCGTTTGTGTGTTCTTCTCCACCAAGAGGGCTCGGAAACACGACCAACCGCAGTAAACACAGACTTACATCATTCGTAACATCTCGGTACAAATATATACACAGACTTACATCATTCGCAACATCTCGGTTCAAATCCATACACAGCCTTATATCATTCGCAACCATACACAAACTTACATCCATACACAGACTTACATCATTCGCAACATCTCGGAACAAATATATACACAGACTTACATCATTCGCAACATCTCGGTACAAATCCATACACAGACTTACATCATTCGCAACATCTCGATACAAATCCCTACACAGACGTACAGCATTCGCAACATCTCGGTACAAATCCATACACAGCCTTATATCATTCGCAACCATACACAGACTTACATCATTCGTAACATTTCGGAACAAATCCATATACCCAGACTAACATCATTCGCAATATCTCAGAGAATTCCTGATAACTCCGAATTTGTCGGAATGGCCAATATGCTGTAATTTTTAGTTCTATCTGAATCGGGAGATATCAAAGACTAATGCCCTATTCTTCACTTTTTGCATCAAAATTTTCACCGAATGGTCATTTAAAATTTTATATAGACCGAAGTTCTATAGGGTTTTTAAATTCTAAATACAAAAGCCAAATTCTGTGATTCAACATTCTGAATAAACTAAGTGTAAACGGTCATATTATGTTAATGCATGCTTTCCTTATTTTGTCGTGCATGAACTGACTTTCGCTTGGCCATTCTAACGAATAACCTAAATAATATCAAAATGATGTATTGCATGGCTTCTTTGTAAATAAACAGCGTTTAAGTACCATCTTAAAATTCAACATATCCGGTTAAGTTTAATTACGTTACTATAGTAGTGGCCATCTTCCAAATCTTTTTCTGTTCCAATTTGAAATAAATCAATATCAGACCACGTCAATTCTTCAATGATACAAACGTTTACAAAATATCTGAAGAAAAATTCAAAAAGAAAATATATATCAGTAAGTCATCTTCACGATTTGTTGAAGGTTTTGAACTGAACATTGATGAGTGATACCTACTCCCACTGGTGCTGACGCCGACGCACTATCAACCCCAGCCAACATTAACTGTGATCAGTTTGATCTTACATCTATCAAGCTGTTACTTATGTAAATAAATACTAAATTTAAAACAAATTATCATTTCCGTATGATGTAATGATCGCGATAAAGACGTTAACGAGTCTACATTGACTTGTTGTGTGTATGATGTGGTAATAAGTCCACATGGTTTTGTTATGATTGTTTTAGTTCCTTATAGTCATCAGCATAGGAGTGCTTCTTCCTTCAAAGTTGACAAAGGTTGGTTTTGGACATTTTTAAGTTTGCACCAGTATTCTTTAAAGCGCATGCAGAACAAGAATACAGTGCTTTACCAGTAGATTCGAAAAGAGGTTGATACATTATGCATTTCTTAATCCAATATGCGGAAACAAAGTTTAATCATAAGTCTTTTTAACATCAAATTGGTAGCATTTTTTAGTTTAATATTTTAAATCAAGGCCAAGAAGTTGATTCTGATTTCTTAGTACTACGAAACGCTGTGCAGGGAGCTGTGTAATGCTAGCTAACTACAAAGCATTGCAAAGTAGAAGGATTAGAATTATTTAGACTAGAAACCGCCAGCATTTAGCGCATTCACCCACTTGGACACGGAGACGCAACAAGCGTTCCACTGCATTAAGTCCCAAAGTCGCCATAGGAGAGACGTTTCAACAGAATATGGATAATAACCCGCTCTCAGCTCATAATCGTGTCTAGAACATTAAATGTGATAATCATATCAACACATAGAAAATTTTGATTAACTTCAAATCAGGCGTGAGTCGCACGCAAACAAAAAACGAAAAACTGAATAATCGCAAAAAACTTAAACACGACAGACTTTTAGAATGCGCAAAGTTCATGTGAAGGGTCAACTAACGATTTTATAGGACAAAACTTAAATATGCAAAACAAATTATGGGACAAAATGACACGTATTTCTAGACATTATACTTACCACCTGAGCTAAGTGGAATTCAGCAATGATTAATTGCGATCAAGTTAGAATTTTACACCATTGAAAATGTCAATGCATAATAACCAATCTTGAAACAAATTGACTTGACGTTGTACTACGCAGTAAGAACGTAACGTGGTGGCCCCCTTCTACAAGATACCACATGCCAATACCCAACGACTAAGTCATCGTCAGAACATTAGCAGGACAGGGGACATATTAACGTCATTCAAGCCTGCTGAACGATGAGTCGAAAAGTGGTGCGCTATATTGTTACATATATATATATATATATCATAAAAGATCAGAGACTATAACACACAAAATTGATGTGGAAAAACTTGAAATGTAAAAATGTTTTAGAATTTGTTAGTTAAAATAGGGTGTAACGTAGTGGAAATTATTCTATATAGTAACGCAAACAAAGAAAACAAGAACAGAAGCGACAACGAGAACATCAACCAAAGTTATATGGATATTTCACGAAGAAGAGCCAGTCTATGCAATACAGTTACCGCCTACTCTTCACAAAATTTACAAGATATTTATTGTGCCAATGGGTCATTTAAAATCCTGTACACGGGACCACCAGTGTCACATCCCCTCTGAAGGCGTGCCTACCTTGGTCTAGCTAACACCAGTCAATATTTCTGACGCGATTTATTCTAACAAGAACATAAGCTCTAGCCAGTATAGTTCTTCGAGTCGCTTAAATCTCCTACCACGGCAAAGAGTTAAGCATAGGGGTCGGATAAGACCGAGTTCAACGATTGCAAAAAAAATGTATTGCTCTTGACAGAATTTTAAATTCTATATTTTGTGAAAGAATATTTTTCTTTTATGTTCATTAAAATTTAATGTCATGCGGAGGGTTTATTGATGACGGTTATGTCGCAGCTTCACCTGTTATCCTGGACGAACTATTCTTACACAGAAGGTTTCTCTACCCTTTCACGTGTTATATTTATTACTGCACGTCTTGGTATGTAAGTTATTATAGATCTGATTTTTTCTATGTAACTATTGTTAGTTTGTCAATGTCTTTTACTCTGTTGATCTCTTTCTTCTTGTTTTATATACGTCCTTTTTTGCTGGAATCAATTACGAAAAGTTGGAGCTAATGGTGCTATAAGAACAGGTCCTTACACCTTTGTTTAATGACGCGGCAGCTCAAATAAATCAGTTTTAATATGCACTTTGTGTGCAATTTATTGGTTTACGATGTCTATAATGTTGACAAGAAGATTCCAGTTCTAATTGTCCCTTAATAAAACACGACAATCACCAGTGCAGACTTCTTCAATAACTTAACTTTAAACACCTAGATTATTTTCTTGTGAACATCTTCACAAATACAAAAACACGTTTTAGGAATTATTGTGTATGGCTTCTTTGACATATATTTATTAAACAATTTTCTATCTTGTCAGGTTGTAATTTATAATAGGGTTAGTTTTCGTGTTGTTAATGTTTTTCCCGTTCTCCCGTGTCGTGTCAAGCCGGATGAACATAATGGAATCATTTAACGACAATTACAGATAAGCAGGGTTCGAGTAGTTTCCACTGTATGTAGTACCGGGTCGATATGACAAGTTATTGTACACGATATTGAGATATAACCCAACACGTGATCAGGTGAAATCAATTATCATGCTAGATTATCGAATTATAATAAAACCAGGTGTCAAGTTCTCCCGTTTGGTCATTTTTAGCCAAATTTAAGATTTTATCGTGTGTTAAATATTTTAAATCATTGTTATCGATTATTGTAATGACTTGACATTTTACGACATTCATAATTTCCTCTCATAATTGCCATCACTCGTCAACCACGCTCCATTTCACGTTATTTTCAATCTTATACCAAACATTTTTTGTTAAAATCGGCACATTTGTATTACAAATATATCCTTGCTTAAATAGAGTGCATAGATCATCTTTAACGCTTATCACAAATTAAGTTTCTAGTGTAAACAATATTTATGTGATTAAATGTTTTTCGTCCGAGATATTTTTAAATTTCAAATTTATTTTTTAATATACCGTACACTGTCGGTATTTTCCGGTCCGATCCATTTTATGTCGTGATATTTGACGTTTGATAAATTGGCAATTGCATGTCAATAATTAGACGCCACAACATGGCCATATTTAATTTGTATGTAAAATTGTGAATTATACACCACCACAAAAACAACGCTTACACCGTAAGACGTGTGAAATAACTGCTGGATTCAAAGCAAATATGGAATAAATTAACATGCATTACCTTCACTTGAAATAATCTGTACCCCTCATTAACATAAAGAAAAATGATTTACTTGTTTTTGACGTAGGGAATTCAAAGTTAAAGACTGATACGACCACATTTTAACTTAGAGCTAGCCACACTATTTCACATCACACACAGCGTGCGACATTTACTACAAGAAGTTGTCAGAAAATTTACAGATCAGCGATCCGAAACTCTTTAACATAATCACTTCTAACTTTCAACAAAAAAGGGAGTACATATGTTTAGGTAGTTTGGGGGTCGTTTCACATTAAGTAAATTTCCTAGGATGTAATATGTCCTTTTGGCCATATAAATGAAAATAGGTCAATTTGACACTTCTAGTCCGCGTAATTAAGAAACGGCCAATGCTCAATGTCTTTTTTATTTACTAGCGGTCGGTAAAACAGAGAAATGGATTAGGTTCACTTGAAAAAAGACGTTGTTGATGAATCTTCTCATAGACGAAAATATTGAATGACACTAACAGACCAATTACACCAATTCAAAAATGCAATTTAAGGATAATGAACGACTTAGTCACCTAACTTGCCTTTGAACAGCGGATCTACACTTCCAACAGAAACTAAGGTTCTAGTGAGCTTAAACTGGCTTCAACCATACATCACAGGATTGGTGTCACTTATGAAAAGATGCTACCAAAACGGCCTCAACGATTCATCCCATAAATATCCCATTCGACCCAAAAGCAATCAGGAATCATGAACTCAATCGATTGCAAAAAAACTGCTAGACAGAGGCAAAATTCACATAACAGGGTGGGCCGAACAAAGTCCCTCTATTCGTTTACAAGAAAGAGGACTCAAAACACTCAGAAACTAAACAACAAGTTGATAATGTTGGTTGCATTTCTTAGCACCATATTTCTTATCTCGGTAGCATTTGCCTAATGACAAACTATTTATGCACATAAAAATGTCAAATTTACAAACAAGACGCATCTTACTCACAAAATAAACAAGAATATCCACGAGGAAGGTTAAAACATTACCCGGCAAACCCTTAAACCAAAGATAGTCATGTCAAAACAGAACACATGTGAATCATGTAGAACGATCTATTGCTTTGTATTTTGGAGAAAGTCGTATCTAGCTGTAAGTCGAGGGCAAGAATGTGTCCTTTATTATGTAGACATAACACTGAGACAACCGTAAGAGTGAGGTTATCTTTTGTATATATAAAGCATCCTTGTCTGCTTGGGAGGTTTATGTAGTTATTACACTGTCTATGATAGGGCTATTACGGAGCCAGGTGCATGTCCAATTTTATATACTTACCTATATAACGTACATAGATGATCCGCAGGATTATCTCGACAGGTGTTATGTAAAATACCCTAACCAACTGTACAATGGTCAATTTATATGCTTAGTACTAATCTTTAGCCACCTGTAGACACTTGCTCCAAAATTATGTATCATATTTATAATAATATGATTGGCATAATTTCATATTTTATAGCGTCGAGTTCTTAAAAAAAGGAAAGTAAGGCATACAGTTTGACGTAAAGAAGAAATACGTATTGGATGCAAATCTTATAATAAAACTAAGTCTCTGTCGATAAACTCGACTGATAAGATAAGAAGTCTAACATAAGATGAAATCATTGAAATACAACTAGAAAACACATACAATGACTAGGAAAGAAGAAATCTAAAATGTATAAATCTAGGAAGTACATCTCTCTGTCGTCAAATGTTACATGGTAAAATCTAAAAATTCAACTAGAAGGTAATCAAATTTAACTTAAATAAAACAAGTAATATAACTTTGTCCAAAAAAAAATTAGAAATAAAATGAGAAAGAAGACACAAAATTTCAAAAGCGTTCAAAACCAATTATGTGATTAAATCATTAATGTGATTTTGCACCTGTAAACGTGTAATGTTTGAGTATGTTTATACATGGTTAAAGTGTTTCGTTAAAGTCTTGTTATTTTACAATCTGGATATCGTAAATACACCTGGGCTAATCTGCTCTCTATCTTACTGAAGTAAAGGTGACTAAACTTTCAATATTGCTAACTTTGAAAATGAATATCGTGTTTCAATCACTCGTGTGACAAAGTGTCGTTAAACACTTGATAGAAATCATAACAAATGCTGACATTTTACAACAAGGTACAAGCTTATGTTCGCAAACAATCCACTCTAAATCTCTCAAAAGGACTTGGCCACTGCAGTGTTACACCGCGGGCGGTCATTGTATGGTCAATATGTTAACATTTAAGATCTGGGTCGTCTTTGATATGTTTTTTTAGACACAGAATAGTCAGGAAGGTTGTAAGATTTTTGCAGCGTGAGAGAAACAGTCAAGCCTCATAAAACTCGTTACCCTCGAATTATTAGTAAGAAAGAGTAAAATTACGTGCTAAGCAAAATAAAAAATTGTTTAATATAATTATACATAAACTGTAAATGATTACGTAGCGTTTATTTCTTACTTTTGGTTTTTCTTTTTCTATTCTTATTAATTTTTTACGCGCAGTTTTTGAGGAAGTTGACATATCTGTGAAACTGACTGTTACACTGCTGTGGAGCGCGACGCTGACACGTTATTCAGGTGGCGACAGTATCTTGTACTTGGCACCACGATACATTGTTATCACAACAAAATCTGATATGAAAATTGAAATAAATCTTTTATTGACAAATAGGAAATTAATTATTGTCATTTATCCAGTCAAGTCTCCATAACCTTCGGCGCACACAAACGTGCGTTAGCAAGAAAACCTATGTTCCCTGTACAAGACGGGACAAAAGTCACAGTGTCAGAAGATTTGTTCTCCGGGAGCGACAATTAATAACCACGGTTTGGTACTGTTGATATAGTATAGGGCATGTTCTGTCCCGAGACGAAAACTTTCTTCTTTTGTTTTTATAAAGGACAACATAATCCATAGAGACTTACATTCTAAGACAGTGGATTTACTTTGAATCATATAGTAAACATAAAGACATGTAGGTTAAATAAATGTGTTGTGTCACCGTCCATCTGATTAACAGCACACGATTGTGACGGAGAGAAAGTAAATAGATATGTCATACACACGCACGCACGCACGCACATACACACAGATAGAGGTCTTAAAAACGGATTATAAGATAATGAAATTCTCCAAGTATAGAGGTACATTGTGCGGTTTCCTTCAATGTAAGACATAACTATTGTGTTTTGTTGCAATGTAGAAATGTTACACAATATGCGAATGAAGTCAGGCAGTCAGTTAGATATTAAATAATCAGGTTTGGAGAAGATGGGGAAAGAGAGAGAAGAGACAAGAAGGCGAAATAGGGAGGGGTTGTAAAAGAGAGAAGAAAGTCAGTTGGAGTGTAATAAGGACCTGTAATTAGTGCGCAAATATACACATAACAAAAAGTACTATTGTCTTAATGAGTTCTATGACATTTGAAATATCTTTGAATAAGACAGTAAACGTCTAATGTGTTGAACTTTGTGATATAACAAACTGTTCGTAGACGGTAAACTCTGTTGACCTCATCTAAAACACAATGACGGGAAAACCTAATGCGACTCTTCACATCGGCATGCTACGAAAATACGGCTTAATTCATGTTAACAGTCAAACAGTCTAACAACAGTTTAAACAATACAGCAAAATGCTAAAATAAATTTGAAAAAATTGAAGAAAAAAAAGTTGAAAAAGAAAGAAGAGGAACAAAAAGAACAGAAATCGCACAGAAAAGTGAGAAAAAGGGTAAATATTCGGTGATCTCGGCGACTGATGACTTCCTGTAAAAAGACACAAGATGGTACAAAAGTAAAATTGAATATTCGGCAATCTCGATCGCTATCTGTATATAATAGGACGTATTAGTATGTAAGTATGAACTTTCCTATGAGAAAGTAGCAACACAGACGGACCGAAACCAGAAATCAAAGTGAACTAACAAACTAACATTTTTAAGACTGTACAATTTATTGATAAACTGATTCCCTAAAGAGTGACTTTTATGTAGATTTGATCAGAATGAACACAGAAATTGCTTCACCGCATCACGTAAACTCACAAAGAAAGACCATATGCAGTAGAAATACTATCAAAATACTCGTGTAATGTGGAGTTCAAGGTCTATGTACAAATAGTACTAGTATAGATGAAAATCAGAAAATATTGATGTTTCTAAATATGTTTTATCTAAATATTCTCATTTGTTCGGAAATGATTTGATTTCAACGTTCATTAAAATTGTACACTGCAGACTTGCTGGTAACTTTCGGAAAGAGCGAATTGTTCGTTTCGCACTTGAAGTAGATAGAAATTGACGTTAAATTCTGTCAAGTATTCTGTAGTTTTATTGGGGTTGGAAGTGGGGGTTGGGGTCGTAAAGTAAGGTCATGTCATAGGATAATTGATTTACGTCAGAGTATATAACGGGATGATAATGTGTCAATTTTATATGCAAATCTGACGTTTGATTGAAAAATGGCATTTTTTCTATATTATTTATGTTCTAGTTTCAGCCATTAATTTGGGCTGCGTTCTGGAGAGTTTCCGGTCAGCCCAGGTGATCCTGAATATTGCTAGAGGGTGACAGTAGCCAGTTGAAGCGATTCTGGACGTAGCTGGACATGGCTGGAGGGAGGGTGGAGACGAATGGCTTCTTGTAAGTTATGTAGGGATGATGATGGGGCGGTGACTGTGACGAGAAGTGCACTGTCTCTTAAATAACTCCACTGTGGTCAGTACGGGTTGACAGGGGAGTATGTGACGTTACAACAAACATCTCATTCCTAAAGGCACTTGGTGTACTGCGTATAATACACTCATTGACTTCATCAAATAAAAATACACCTTGATTAGCATAAACTTATCTCTATAACGATTTACCTTGGGAAATATCAAATAACGTAAAGGATATCTAGACTTAGGTAGTTTTATTACAAATAAAATATGCTTTTATCAGCCCACGAATCTGTACATTTGTTTTACCTTGGGAAAATGTAACGACAACATCGATATAAGGACTCTTTGGGGCATTTCCGACTATGTAATATATCATAATTCAGTGATCAAAACGAATTCAACAATCAAGAATACATCATAAACGTGGTTAAATTAAACGACAGGTACATATGAGTTTTGGATATATGTGTGATAAAATGTGGAAACAACGAAAGAACTTGGATAACTCTCATTGAGTGTAGAATATTTACAACTTGATGATAGAATGAATAAAAAACATTCACAATGAAGATACATGTCTGCAAAGACCACTTAGATTGGCGTAAATATATTTGGGTTGATAACGTTTGCTGGCGATATTTTTCTCTTAACAAAATGTTGCTCTGTTATTTATTATTCTAGTCAACCAATTCCTCACTAGATCAAGGGACAATGAAGCATACAGATGTTCTAAGAATTGTAAAGACCACTATCGTCAATGCTGGATCTTATTATAAACGTCTCTGGTTCGACTTTTGTTGTAACTTGCCAAAAGTTTGTTAAAAGAAGACTAAAACATAAGTCCCTACACGGATATATACATGTACTAGAATCTTGACAATTTTCTGTGTAGTATCAGACTATCGCAATTTGAGCTAACAGCGAAGTTAGCATTGAATGTTGCTCTACTTACACCTAAAACAAAGGCGAAGTGACGTGACTCGCTCTGTTATTACACGGGATGTATAGTATACATTTGCACATGTATATGTGTATGCTCATGTATTAATCAAACAGAAGACAAGTATCGATCCATGGTAGGTTTTTGTCATTGTATGCATATCATACAAAGAATATTTGACACTTCCTCGCCTGGTTTTGCAATTCTTGCTCTTGTGGTTGATGAATTAAGGTGGAAAGTTCCACACATATATAGTGCTAGACCGAATTAGAATATGTAAATGTATCATGTGTTGCAGAATAAGAAACACAATAGCTTTCAGTCATTGCTGGTATTTGTTTGAATGAAATCAACACTGACACTCGACGAAATAACTTGTTTTCATTTTTGATATCTTACAACAGTGAAGAAGTCATAAATGAGAAAATGTTAAAAAAGGAACCCTGAAAAACTCTATAAAACAAAATCTAGAAGTCATGATGTCCCCCATTGTGTCTGTGCCGGGATGTGACAATTGTTTAGGTTTTTTTTTGTAAAACTTGATAGTTTGAGTGTGTGACATGATACGGGGATTAGCTACCATGTGAAAAAGGGTATAAGTATGCAGATGCATCTTATTGAACGGCTTATTTTCTTTTTAAACAAATGTACACTACACAACTTGACGAGCATCTCGAGAAACGCTGCGATTAGAAATAAACTGTTAAATCAGACAACACGATTATCACAATAATAGCGAGTGGTCTTTCATGTTTAACCTTCGTACATCATCGTCAAAAGAAACTCTATAGAGATAATCTCTGGTTTGACAAGGTCACAGCAGCATATTCCGCGATAAAGTACACCGGGACAGTTAAAGTTGTAGCGTACTCTTGTTCCCTCTATACCAACAAACAAGTTGTAGTAACCAGTTTATGTAATTGTTATAATGCGGTGGTTAACGGACACAGCTTTTTATTCCATTAACAAGTGAAAACTTGACCATGCATATCAATTGAACGCATAAATAGTGGACAATGAATCAGGGCTTTTTAGTTTATTGCATTTTAAACATATTATTGTATAATTATTAGTAAATACTTCAACGGAATGCCAAGTAGTGTTAGGTCAAAAGTTGAAATACGTCACAAACATAAGCAATAAACTTATATTAATATGCGAGGGTGGTATCAAAATAGACTCAAATAATAAAAATCAAACAGAAAAATCACACTGGCGTGTATTTATCTGAGAATTAAAGAAACTTTATGACATAAATCAAAGTGATCTAATAATTGTCGCTATTTTAATACTATGAGAAAACATTTGCTGGAAGTATCAAAACAATTTGTTTCACACATAACGTGGGAGATTATTCAACTGGGCGTGAGAACATATATCATAATGGTTAAATGCAGTTTTTACTGGGTACTAACCCATCTAATATGACGGGTCTTTACCGACTTAAAATTGATTTGTACAATTTAAACACTCGTCGTTTTTCGAGAGTTTAACTTATAAAATTGATAATGGAAGGCCATATTAACTGTACCCAGCCATTGCAAGCGGATATTGAGAAAGCATGATTGAGGGACAATGATGGAGTGATAGGCAATGTGGTCGGCATTATATATGTAAAAGTAAAGATGACATTTCAGTGATGAATATTGATTCATTAATCACCAATGTGTGTCAAGAAGATACGGTCATGTTTTAGAAAGATCAAAATGTCAAACGTATGATGCCGTTAAAGAAAACGAGTTTTAAAATGTTAGAAAATATTTCATAATAAGGTCTCAATGTTTGTCATATCACCAAGAAAAACAGTGAAAACACACACTGTGTTCTGTACACATCAGTAAATATATGTCTTAAATATGTTAAATAAGACATTAAGATAGAGATAACGTAGAATACGGGTGTCAGCGTGTACCCTGACTGCATGTCCTACATATAAACTGATCAATTTTAATACAGGATCCTTTAAATAGATAATATTTAAATATAACATAACAAACTCGCGTCAGTTCTCACGAATACGGTGATATTTTAACTTTAAATGACGATAAAAAGTAAATCTTAAACACGTCTCATTCCATAGACGCTTAAAATGTAAACTTCAAAAGAAATTTTGGAATTTTATAAAATATGTATTCAATAATCCCTACCCTTCTCAATGTTAATATACACGTTCATTTAGCATCAAGTGCACACTAAAGAGTGACCCGTTTATATAAGTGCATTTTTGATGATTCTTACTTAATCTGTATGCATGCGGGCTCGTGTAAATTCGCCATGCTGGATTATAGGCTGTTGCACATCAGTTAGACTTATTAAGAATAGCTATCTAATTACACAATTTTCATGTCTTTATTTCCTCGGCAAATGTTGACTGACACATGCTCTATGTCAGTCTTTAGTACGACTTCTTTTGATGTGGTGCTATAAAAGTCATTTGAGTTTATTAATATGTGATGTAATGATTATAAGACAGCGTTTGGAATAACATAAAGTGCAATACACGGTTAAAATTCATTTAAAAAACAAAACTTCAATTTAAACAAAGAAACAGACGACGCAAAGTATTTTAAATATTTAAGACCTAAAATAGACTGCATCCCTTGTTATACCATTACTATAAGGAACATTCTCATTTAGTCTTCTGTTTTCGTTTTTTCTCAATGCGAACTTAGCGAAAAATTATACAGCGGAAATAATAAAACGATCACAGAGTGCTCTTATGAAAATATAGCTTATGAATACTACATAGAAACATTTAAAAAAAAAAAAGTGTTTACTATAATTATAGGACAAATATGCTTTGTTAAAGCGAGTGTGTACTTGAGCGTTATTCAAATGTGTTACGTATACTGACGGAGATATGATAATGGAATGTTACCTAGGAATAAATGTTATTTGTGTAAAACACCATATTCTCACATATTTGCCACAGCTAGGTAAACCCTACTCGACGAATAAAAAATAAGGACAATTCACCGTTGTATACTTTCTCGTTAAAACTGACCAGAAAAGGAAATCGAGCAGTTAAAAAGTACTTATGGCATCTAAATTATGGAGAAATTAGAATAAAACCGCAGCTAGTTAAAAACAAAATGTAAGAAAAAAATGTGAACATTCTGATAAAAAATAGGCTTATTTATAACAGAACTATACGTGCCGAATGTGAACTTTTAGTACCATTCCTTAATGAGATGTGTCATCTGTTACAATGAACGGTAAATGTTACATGTTCAACACTGAGGACGGTATACAGTAGTCTCTCTGTGTTCTCTGTTTGTTTGTTTATTGGGGTTTAGCGTCCCTTTAAGTTTAACTCACTGTACATGTCACATCGAGACGGTGTCTGCTTGCGACAGTGCGCACTTATGGCGACTTTATAGTGTTGTCTCACTGAAATATCTCGCCGCAGACACATTTACATGATACTTCACTCGATCACATTATCCTGACACCGAGCCAACCAGTCGTCCTACTACCGAGTAATGTTGGGCGCTTAGCAGGGAGCGAGAAGAGTGCCTAATTACCATAATGCTACATCAAACTTGTTACTAAAAATCAAACAGACGACTCAATAAGAAAATATTGTTACTAATTTTCATTTTAAAGTATATCACCTGTTGAGTACCACTGATATCAGAAGTGCTTCTGTTCTGTGATACAAAAGTCTTAACCAAACGACATCAGGAAACATATAATATGAAATGTTCCTAGAAAGGCATCTTGGACACAGTTAACAAAGCATTAACTGTTAATCAATAAAGATTACTTCAGGGATTTGAAACAAAAAAAATATTTTGACATTTCGATCCGACCGCTGTGTAACTGTGCATTTAAAGAACATAACACATCCATTGAAGACCTAAATATTCATAAACATTGATTGAAGACTAAACAAACAGTAGTAAATCTAGACAGGGCTTGTTTTTCTATCATAACCTTGACAATGTCAATCGTATAAAATGAATGTATTAAACCGATTGACCTTAAATACTTTAATTTTTCTACTGGGGAACAGTTACTCTGGTTTAGTTTTGTTTGGAAGGTGCCGTAGTTTTTTCCCCCAAAAGGGGTCACTTGTCTAGTTACAAATGAAATGGCACCATTGTTCTACGGATGTCACTTTTCTACGTGACTCTTGCATTGTGGTTTATTGGAAGGATTGTTCGCCAAGTAACCGGGAGATGTGGTTTATTGGAAGGACCGTTCGCTCAGTAACCGGGAGATGTGGTTTATTGGAAGGATCGTTCGCTCAGTAACCGGGAGATATGGTTTATTGTAAGGACCGTTCGCTCAGTAACCGTGAGATGTTGTTTATTGGAAGGACCGTTCGCCCAGTAACCGGGAGATGTGGTTTATTGGATGGACCGTTCGCTCAGTAACCGGGAGATGTGGTTTATTGGAAGGACCGTTCGCTCAGTAACCGGGAGATGTGGTTTATTGTAAGGACCGTTCGCTCAGTAACCGGGAGATGTGGTTT